>JXOV01002071.1:0-43097 GCA_001014945.1 Clogmia albipunctata
TTAAATTAACAGGGTGGATCATAACAATAATAAAATAATAGTAAAATATCTTTTATTTTAAAATATTTGACAAAACTTGAAAATATTGTTTTCAAATACAATTTCCGGACCAGGCGCCTTCACAATTGATAGCCTTGTTTTTAAGAAGTTAACGTTAATGTGTTAATGTATTGTTAAACTGTTGAAAAAGAATAATTATCAATTATTAATTCCTATTAATATATATGGTATCTTGTGTACGATATCATAAGATATATAATAATATATACTTACGGGAAAGAATTTTCACCGGAATACGTTACCTTTTTCAGTCGCCGATTTTCTCATATGAAAGAGAAATATTAATTGGTTCTGAAAAAGGGTTTAATCAATTCAGTCAAAAGTTCTGTGTGTGTGTTCGTGTAAATTAAACTCGCGACGGACAGTTGGATGTTAATTTATTTACGGCTGAGAAGAGACTAAAGAGTAACAATTAAATCAGCGCTCATTGCGCTTTGCAAAAATGAAAGATGCTTATTCGACGCATTCCCATTCGAGGGGGCCTGAAGAGTAATACCGGGGAACGAATAAGCCGGAAAGAGAAGTCACCGCAAAAACTGTCATTGGATCTGCGCCCGTCACAATATACATGAACGTGGGCCCAACACAATCTTGATTCAATGAATTGGCTCGATTCCCCGGTATGGAAAACACGTTCATGCAATAATGCAGGAACCATCACGTTTAGGGTTTTATTTTTGTTATTATTTCTATATTCTATATTTTGAAGTCTTCTCAAATAGGTACAACAATATTTTTAACCAAAAACATAACCGTTAAATGGTCTGGCCTCAAAACATTTCCCACCATTTTGTTGCTCATTTTTTATCTTCCTTAGAAAAACTAATTAGTTTAATAACACTCTTATTTGTTTGAAAAATGATTATCTCTAGGCCTGTAAGAGTTGTGTTTTACGAGTATTTGCAGAGACGATCAACACTTGTATCTAATCTCAGTTCTTTTTGTGACTGTTTAACAATCCTAAACGGATAACCTTGGCTTTTGGGTTGAAGCATATTACCGGCTTCTAATAACAAATTTATATAATTATTATATTTAGCACAAATAATTATAATATACGAGTATCTACTGATTTGTTGATCAAACATAATTCAGTGCTAAATTATTTCTCGCGTCATTTTTTACTTACATAACTCTCAATACTTACATTTTACAAGAATTCTGTAATCAATATGAAAGAATTTCTTATATTTCCAGAGAGCCATCATATGATAGGACAACATTGTATATCAACTTTTATAATTTTTAACTTTGTAAAACCATAAATAAGATAAATTATAAGTTCCACTCAAGGAGCTATTAACATATATTATTTTAATCGTATAGAACAAAATTTAGATTAAAAACGGTAAATTATTAATATAACGTTATTTAACTTTAAGTTGATTAATAATTATAAGTGGAGAATGATATCTTATTTCTATTACCTTTCCAGATTTGTCTTACGTGAACGCGGCTGCTAATCGTGACCTTCAAGTGGCCGTTAAAATTAGGTCAATGTCGAATGGAAATCCTGATGAGATTCGAGTCCACGTTCGTCTCTGTCCGAAGGTGGTCTATGATCAAATCCAGTTAATTATAAACACACCTCCACCTCTGATAGCCAAGGACCGCTCCTTCATCGTCAACAACACGGAGATGGACAATGACCTGGACATGGAATCAGTGATCTGTTGTCAAGACGGAAATCCGATTTCTTTGGACTTATTGATTATAATTTCGTCTATAAATAGGCAAGGAATTCCCAGGATATTGGAGAGGAGGCAATCACTTCCGCTCGAACTCTTTTTCGAGATGTGTCCACCGCAAAAGGAGTCCAAATACAAAGTGACCATTTCAGCGGAATCAACCAGCACCAAATCCCTTTCATCATTATTTCCCGACTTCAATTCCCTCGCCAGCCAACAGCAGCAGCAAGCGATTGGATTTAAATCGAGAAAGACCGGAGCGATTGTAACAATTGTTTTGGCGAAAAACACAAATCGATATCGTGTCCAAAGTGACGAATTAATGCCCATTAATCCGGTCCTTCAGGCTCTCCTCCTCAAATTAGAAAAACCGAGTTCGCATCTCGAGCAAAACAGAGACATAATAATCCAACCCAGTTTCTTCGCTGATGAATTATTGTCCACAATTGACGACCATTCCGGGAGAAGGAGACAGCTCAAAAGTACAGATTCCGAAATTGAAAAACTCTCCGTTCAGATGAGATTATTCCAGAAGAAGCTCACGCTGAAATTGCAGGAAGATCCCCCAAATCCCACCTTCAACAGTGCCGCGAAACTGGTCAGGATCACCCACAATGAGATGATGGAGCTTCAAGAGAAACTGAACGAGTCAGTAAAGAGTTTAAAACAGTCCCAAGTGGCTCTCAGTGCCCATCTCGAACTAATCAAAACTATTATTCGATTCTGCAAAATTCCCAAACAGCTCAAGGACCAGATTCAAGCAACTTTCGTCACCCCAGTCATGGACTGGATCGAAATTGTAAGTAGTAACTTATTCCTGAACTCAAGAGAAGGAAGTTTGTTTAAGTTAACTTTACCTTTAGGGGATTTCTTTAAATAGTTTATTTTAAAAATAGTTAAACCTAACCTAAACCTAACTTCAATATTTGTTTTAAATTTATTTATATTTTTTAAATTACATATTTTTTGTAAATAGTTAAAAATAACCCCTCGCCATAAAGAAGAAATTTGGCTGGAACTATATTTATAATTTTATACGGCACAAATACTATTACACAAATCAATAACTTTAAATTATAGTTATTTATACAACAAGGTCGGTAAGATAAGGCGTTATTAAACACAAGGGTAGTATTAAGCCACGAGCGTAGCGAGTGCCCTTTAGAAAGCCCGAGTGTTTACAAATTCTTACCTACAAAATTTTATGCATTTTTAAATAAATTAACACAAAAATTCAAAAAAGAACATTTTTGTTTTAAAATCAAATTTAAGTTTATTTGTCTTCCTAACATTGTTTTCCTTTCTTTTTCTAATTCTAAGAGAAAATGGAGAAAGCAATATCTCGCTTCTCTTAATTTCACATAGGAAATATCATCCGTTAACAGATGGTTTAAATTTTAAATGACCGAAAACAGTTGATTTAGTACTAATTTGTACTAATTTAAATTTAAACCATCCGATAAAACAGTCACACATACATCCACAAATACAGTCAAACCCTACATAACAAAACTGGCGTACATATTAATTTGATCGATTTCTTTCACGGAGATCAAACTTTAATAATAAAGAAAAAGCACTAGTGTTATAAAAACGACTTAAACAGAACAAATTTTAGTGTCATCAAATCGATTTTATGTAACTTAAATGCATAAAAGTTTTAATAAAACTCAAATTTAAAAAAGGTTCACTAAAAATTTGATAACTACCATCATTTTATTGAGGACACATCTTCAGCATCCTGTTTCAATCGTATTTTAAGGGCAAAATTTAATTTAAATAAATGTGTACAAATTTCCAATTCTGTGAATGAAAAACCTTGGTTACTATGATTGATTTTGAATTGGACTATAAAATTTTTGTGAAATTTCCGGTCACAAACACATTTAAAAGTAATGGCGGAGAAGAAGAAAAGATGAAACAATCAACATGCGCCAGCTAGAACCACAGCTCGCTAAATTCATACAAAAAAGAACAGCTGACTTTGTTGAAACAAAGTTAGCTGTTCTTTTTTGTNGGACTATAAAATTTTTGTGAAATTTCCGGTCACAAACACATTTAAAAGTAATGGCGGAGAAGAAGAAAAGATGAAACAATCAACATGCGCCAGCTAGAACCACAGCTCGCTAAATTCATACAAAAAAGAACAGCTGACTTTGTTGAAACAAAGTTCTTTTTTGTATGAATTTAGCGAGCTGTGCTTCTAGCTGGCGCACGTTGAGTGTTTCAACTGATTTTATTTTTTCGAAACGTTTTCAGTAAATAATTTAAGGCATTTCTAAAATTTTACAAAAATTTATCAATATGTATATAGTAAAATGTTAAAATGGCATAAGAGGTGTTTTTTTTATTTTGAAGGTTTCTGACTTTCGTTAATCTGCCAAAATTTTAACCGATTCATTCCAGTGTCATAGCCCTCAGTAGTTATTCCTGCGTAACTTTTTTTTTTATTTACTTTCAGTTCTACTGTATATAATTTAAAAGTTTCGCTTAATAGCATATTCTCCTGGTGTTCATTTTATCCCTTAAGAATTTATTGTTGTCTTAAAATAAGATTTTCTGGAAAAAATAAATATGACTTACATTTTTTTAAATTATATTTTAAAAGCTTCGTATGTATAAAATAACTGTTGTAAGATCTTACCTATGAAAGAGATAAATATAAAAATCCCATTGTCGTCGCTGAATACTATTGTGTAGATTAATAATAATCCTGTAAAAGAACTCCAACTAAAAACAACTGTTCACATTGGTGATCACAATTCAACTGCTTTATTATAATTCAATCCGTCAATAATATTATTTATTACAAATATAGGGGTATGTTCAAAATGGCAAGGTGTTTTGTTTTTGGATCATAATTCTTTATGGGTAACACATAACAACGCCATATTATATAGTAATCATGTTTGTTTATTTATTTATTAAAATTAATAAAATAAAATTAAACTGCTTTAAATTCAAATTGGCGAAAATCGGTATTTTAAAACCGGATGGACAAAATGGCATACCTGTTAATTCGATGTAATTATTCGTATAATTTCACAAATAAAACCCTGTATACGCCTAGGAACACAAATTGAGAATATAATTCTCTCGATTATAGTGAGAAGTATTAAGAAACTTTCGATTTCATTATCGTTTTCCAGGACTGACAATGGGTTGAGGGCTTGTAATATTTCGGCATTTTGGATATTTCTGGACAAAATATGTAAGGCTAAATTAAATAAATACCACTTATAGACAAAACGACAGGTACGCCATTTTCAGTCAGATGCGAGCTAGAAAAAGCCAAAATCCAGAAACACCCCCTATGCCATTTTGTCCATATTTCCCCTACATTTAATGGTACAGGGTGGACCTCTACCTTTTTGTCCATACAAGATATTTATTGAAATATAAATTCAATTTAATGATTGTTAAGTTTGGCTTTTCATATTTTCGCTTCGATATTTTTATTAAATAGAAATCCTCCCTAAAATATTAATTTAATGTGCTTAAGGTAAATTATAGTTATTATTTTTATTAAAATAAATATAAAACATAAAATGTACATTTTCATAACTGAAATTTTGAAGTTATATTTAGGTAGGGTAAATTTGGGAGAGACGCCATACGGGGGAGAAATGCCCCACTCCTTTTAATTCAATCTGGAAAAAAAATAAACCTATTTTTTTCTAAACGTCTTCTCCGTACTTGTTCGACAGAATTCGATTTTTGGCGTAATTTATAAATCAATATTTTACTGCTGAATTTTTATGCTAAGAATTTGGTGTTGACAGGTCTTGTAATGAGGAAACTATCTCTTACGAATTAAAAAATGGATTAGAAGGACTTCTTCTGTAAATAATTTCTAGAATTCAAGAATTCTAGAAAATCAATTTCAAAGTTTAAATTAAAAAATAACTCATATATATGTAGGATTGGGAGTATGATTTTAGATGAGAAATAGGGAGAGAGGTTTTTGTGTAATCTCTATAAATTCTTAAATAAGTACTTAATTATTCTTTAAAACTGCCCTTCTCATTTCTACAGATATACAATATTATGTTCTCACTCTATTTAAAAGTTAAGCAGGAAATAAGACCTAAATTGTACCATAAATTTCTTGCTCTGAATCTCTTTGATTATATTTTATTTTTAGATTTTAATTTGGAATTCGTGAAACATGTCATGTTTAGAATAATTTCCTACGAGTATCTATTGGGAATTCCCAATCACGTATTAAATTTTTGGGGCTCTTTCGATTTTGCTTTTGACAACTGGGAATTGCGTAATTATGTAATGTTCAAAAATTATATGTCTTATATTAAATTAAAAATATATTCAATTCTATCTAAAAATTCTGAAATTGATTTTAGATATCATCAAATTTCAAGTTGCCGTAAAAAGAAAACATCGATAAAAAATACAAAAAAATGAAGTTAATGTACTATTTAATTTTTTGCATTTTTTACTTGTTTACTAATAAGAACAAACTTCTAAAAAATAAATAGAAGTAAAAACCTGTTTTTGGTGGTTTTAATATTTTACAGCAAAAACTAAATGTCAATAACATTTTAAAGAAAATAATACATCTTTTAGAAACCAAACTCGAAAAGTTTTTTTTGTCTTATCAAAAGGTTAGCTTTTCGACATTAATTTGAGTTTCATAATACGTCACTTTTGCGCACTAGTGAAAATTTATAATTTGTATTTCACTAGTGAAAATAGGAAGTCCTAATTTAAAAACAACACAGTTTCCAAGTAAAAATTTCGGGGCTTTTTTACCCAGTCTCTTATAACGTACCAATAGTACTCGAAAGCCGTCCAAATAGAACCGCAAAAAAACTTATGTCCTGTAAGGGTGTAAAATCCGTTTTTCATTTTCTCGTGTAACGAAGGAACTGGAATGATCTGGAAGATCGGACCAGGGTTCCTAAGAACTGACTGTGATACCTAGGGACTGACCAGGGAAGGTAAGCTCCCAGGAATACTGGTCGTTGCTATGGTAACTGTACAAGAGTGGATTCACGACTCGTCACGCTTCACTTTTTATTCAAATTATTTATAACAGATTATTATTTACAATTATATTTAACAAATGTAGAAAAAGGAGGAAATAGAATTTAATGGAGAGGAGCAATGTTGGATAGGAAACTGGAATTGCTCCTATGGTTTAAAGTTGTGGTGGTACTCCGGCTCATTTTACATCCTTGTAGCACAAACTATATTTCATTGGAAATATATTCGTATTGTTTAAATTTTTTACTAATAAAATATCAACTTTATTCAGGAAGAGTACATAATTGTATCCTATAACAAAAAAGTTTACATTCTTTTCTTCATTAAAATAACGTGCCTTGTATCACAATTAACTATTAATCACAATATTTCCTGTTTTCAGAGTTGGGAAGAGACGATGGCCCCTTGCTTGGAAATCCTAACCCACATTGGAGTGTTATCGAAAAACAAGAACCAAGAATATGAGGAAATTGCTTCTTATTCCCAAGTTCCTTATGATTTAGAACGACTTAAGAAAAATATCAAAACTATGTTTGACAAAATAGAAAAACTAATTGAAACCGGGAAAGTGGACGACACAGAAGATGATGCACCTAAAAAAGAAACTGTAGAAGATAGCGACTGGCTGAATAAGGAGGATCTAACTGAGGCAGCAGAAGAAAGTGAAACATAAATTTATATACATTCACAATGTCGAAAAGCCTATCAAAACCACAAGGCTATATTAAAATCACGAGTATGTCGAGTTTTTAAAGAAGACATCTTTGTTTAATAATGCTTTTCCACATTGTTATAGAACTTAAATATATTAATAAATAAAAGAAATCTTTAATTTTTATCGATTTATAATTATTTTAAAGTTATTAATCATATAATTTTTATAATAAAATCATAAATTTGTGGATTTATTTACAATTGCTATTTAATTGAAAATAAGACAATTTTTTAAATTTAACATGAAACCATTATGTCAGTAGATGTGAAATTAACTTTCATTTTAATATATATTCCTAAAATTACATAAATAATAAGGCAAGTACCATATTCCATACAAATAATTTCGAACCAAAATTCTTTCAAAATAAAAAATGGCGCCTTCAAAGTTAATTTCATTGGCGTAGCTAGAAGTTTTTCCTGGGGGGGGCCTGTGCCCCCAAAAAAATTTTTCTGGGGGGGCCTGAGTCCCAAAAATTGCTAATATCTTTAAATTTCATAGTTTTATAGTATGAAATCCAAAATCCTGGGGGGGCACGGCCCCCGTGGCCCACCCCTTGCTACGCTTATGGTTAATTTTCATTGAAAACTGAATTTTTATCGATTTAGGAAGAACTTAAAGATATGTCCATAAACATTTTTTACAGTAAAATCCCAGAATTGGAATTTTTCGAAATTTTAATTTAATAGCATTGATTTTTGTGACAATAAGACTGCGCCAACCAGACAGGCAATTCGCATGAAATTGACTTTAGGCGATTAACGCTTATTAATCGTATTTTATTAACGAGTGCCAGAGTCAATTTCATACAAACCACCCGGGCACAAACAAAATATATGGGGCCCGGGAAAAGATCCAAGCGCATGTATTAGTGGTACAGCCTTAATATTAGTTTGACATAAAAGTAATTGAATTTAAAGTAAGCCAAACACTTGTTCGATGTTCTAAAGTAACGCAAATATAGTTTTTCATTAAAAGGTTTCATTTAAAACTAAAAGAAATCGAAATTTGTTTGAAAGAAATTATAGGATGTTTATTTCATTTTAAAAATGAAGGCTTGATATTACTAAAAAAACAAAGTACTATTTTTAAAATTTTCTACCAAACTTTACTTAAATTTAAAATCTAAACTATATTTATTATGTGAATGCGTATTTGAAAATTTCAAGATGATGATGATGCATATCAATTGATATTCTTCTTTGTTTGTGCATTCAGTATTCAGTATAGGCTTATGGGCCGGTCCGGCCCTTTGCCTGTGTGATCATGTCCCTCCATTGATTTCTGTTGATGGCTGCTTCTTTCCAATTGTGTACTCCTAAAAGCCGATTTGCTGCTTCATTTATGGTTGCCTCGTACCGTTTTCTGGGTCGGTGCATATTCATTTATATCCAAGTATTGAGTGTGTGAGAGAAAGAATGAGAAGTAGTAATTACAAAGTAATTATATACAGAAGAACATGGATTCCTGCATATAAAAATATTTCGAGAGGTTATGGGCCCAGTACGCAGTGGAAGCGTGGATTGAAGAATACCAATATTTAAAAATGAAAAACCATCATATTTTAAATGAAATAAACATCCTTTAACTCTCTTTAAAATACTTCTTCCTCATAAATTAGTCACAGAATTAAAATTTATGAAATAAATAAAACTTTATTCTAAATCGATTTTACTCTTCATTAGACATGGATTGACTGTTGGTTCAGTATGACCATCGTAGGTGACCCTCATATAAGTCCACGTTCGATGGGCCCTGCATTTATTCCCGCACTTTGGTCCCTGGCACGTGCGACAGGGAAAGAAACAGCCTGGACAGTCTTCCTGAAGACAGTCACAAAGGTCCATTTTGGTCTCAATAAAGATCCCCTTTCCGTCATAATATTTGACAGCCTTCTTCACCGCTGACGTCTTGCTAGACGCTTTACTCCTCAACTTCTTTTTCTCCCTTACCGAAGATTCCGGGTTGAAATTATTCAAGTTCCCCTCCTGTAACAGTTTTTCCACATTATTTTGCCACCTCCTTTGTTTAGTCGAGAGTTTGGAATTCGAAGAAGAGCTCCCATTTGTGTCAGACTGGACAAATTCCACTGAATTTGAGTTATCGTCTTCCTGATCAATGTCTTTATCTGGACTATTCGATTTCTCCTCCAGTTCCAGAGGATTTGTACAAATTAAATCAAACTCATCTTCGATAACTGGCGCAGTCGCTTCTTTTGAGACAGAACTATCTTCCAACTCTTTCATTTCAACGTCTTCTGTAGGTAATTGTGATGCTTCTTCTGGATTTTTGTCTTCTTTTTCGTTTTTGTCATTTTCAGTAATATTTCCTCTTTCTTTATTTGTGGTTTCTTTTAAATCTTCTTTGTCATTTTCTTCAGAATCTTGTTTGTCGCTTTTTTCAGTTTCCTTTTTGTCATTTACTGTTGTATCTTCTCCTTTATTTGCATCCTCTTTTACTCTGATATCAGTTTCCACTTCAGTTTCTTCTTTATCTTCAATTTCCTTATTTTCTTCTGAATTTTTATTTACAATTTCCTCCTTTTCGTTCTCTGCAGTGTCTTCTTCAATTAAAATGATATTATCTAGTGGATCTGTTTCTCCGGATGTTTCTTCAATTGGTCCTTTACCAATTTTATCCGTTTCGTCCACTTTTAAGGGATCTTCTTCGGTAATTAATTCAATATCTTCATCGATTATGGTTTCAGAGTCCTTTTCAGATGTTTTTTCTGGAGATTTTGTTGAATCGTCTGCAGGCGGAGGAGGTATTTCTTTTACCAATTCAGCCATTATCGAATCGATATCTTTATTCAAATCAATATCTTCCACCATTTCCACATCTTCGTCTTTAGGTGAAACATTTAAAGGATCTTCAGCAACTACAGGTTGATCTTCTATGGGTTTATCTTTTGTGGGTTCTTTTTCTGGAAGTTCTGGAATAAGAAGAATATTGTAAACATTGTAATTAATATATTCATTTAATGATATTTTTATAATTAAAAATAATTTAAATTATATAAGGTTTAGAATCATTCATATCTTTCGATAAATGACGCTAAATGTTAATTTTGAAACTTTAATTTTATGTTTTGTGATTTTTAGAGCAGTCAACGACCTCCTCTCCTCACTCCTTAAATTTTATTATAATTTTGATTAAGTGAAAATAAATAAAATATTTTAATTTAGAAAGATATAAAATAATTACATATTTTTATTAGGAATGTGTAATTTAATATATTGTCAATTCCCAATCATTATATTTTTCAATAAAAAGTATCTTAAAATAGGAATAATTACAACAAACCACCCAATAAAATTAAAACTAACGATGCTAATGATATTTTTTAACTCAATTTAATTTGTTTGGTTCTAGAATTTTGTTGATTATGTGATCTATTTTGCGCACTTATGAGGTGAATTTAAATTTTATGTTCCAAGAGACACGTATTTATTTGAATGTCCAACATGAAACATTACACTTTCATAGGGTCAATTTCGATCTTTCATCACAACAATATCTTTCATTGTAATGCTTTTCCACTTTTCATTTAAATTTTTAAATATGATGCCTATTAATACGTATAAGTCAAATTAAAGGATTTAACTAATTTAATAATAATTTTAAACGATAATTAGTGAATACATATAGAGCTAAAATATTCGGGGTTTACATTTATTTATCTTTAAATCACGATTAGGATTATCCATGTTTTTGAAAATTTAAAAATTGTGAATAAGTATATTAAGTTTGAAATGTAACAAAAATTGTGAATAAAAGTTTTAAATCAGATGTGGTATCTTAAAAACTCTAATATGACTTCTGTAATTCTAATGGCGAATAATGAAAAACTGTGAGAAATATTTTCTTAAAAATTATTCATGTTATTTGTGAAGATAATAAGATAAATAAAACAATACAAAAATTATATTTGAAATTATTTTTTTGTATGAAAAAATGACAACAAATCTCGTAAATTTAGTGAATTAAATACGACAACTGAATAGAAAAACGCATTCAAACCCAAAATTGTTATAAATTATAAAATTTCATGAAACATATTTTTAATAACATTTAGGGTTTTTATGATAATTTTAAGTGAATTGCAAAGTTATTAGGTGTTAATTTAACGTAAGAGTAAATTTTAAACCGAGAATCACCCAAACTCGTTATTTTAGGGTAAACATACGAGGATACAGTAAAGGTGAGACAATCTAATAGGTTCTTTTAAAGCAAACAAATTACAAAGAAAAGACTTAAATTTTTTTAAAGCTAATTTGAATGATAAATACAAATATAATATAATATCTAATTATTGTATTGCAGTTATGAATTCTGGAAAGATTATAATTAAAATTAATTTTTTACAGTTTTAATAAGAATAATTAATATTCCAGTACTCTTTATTACCTCTAAAAACTCGATTCTATCCAAACAATAAATGTTAAATGTTATTTTAAAATGGTTGGCAACCCTATTATAAAACGCAGGTTACTTAAAGAATCTTGTTTTCTAGAAAATCCCTCTTATTGTCTATTTTTCAAACACTTCATCTAAAATCTAAATAACTTTTAATTTCTTTTCAATAAAATTTTGTAAAATCTCAATTCTCACTTATGCTGACTGAAATAATAAAAACGTATTGAACAAAATTGAAAAAAAGAATTATAAGATTCTAAACTAAATGTATTACTTATCAAACAACCCTGGTAAATAAAAAAAAAACAAACAATAGATCAAATCTTATTAAATTAATTGTAAGAAACTATTGCCTATATCAAGAAAGTCTTATTTATAGATATTTTGATTAATAAACCGTATTTAAACTGATCTAAATTAAAAATTATCATAAAAACTTACTTTGAGGTTCATCATTTTTCTCAGTTTCCTCTTTTTCCTCCTTTTCATCATCACTTTCCAAGACCACAACCTCCTCAGTGTCTTCTTTACTAGTTCCTGGGGTTTCAGATGCCTCTGACTTGTCCTTGTCACCGGAATCCGAGGTAATATCCTTATTTTCGTCCATTTTGCTCAAAGTTGGTGTGATTTTTATTCTGACCATAAATTCGATTTTTCTGACAAAACTCCACCACGAAAAAAACTGCAAAGACACAATGGAATGATCACAAACCTCCTTGAACAGTTAAATTATCTTAATTGAACAGTTTTCACAGATAATTACATTATAATAACAAATCCATGCAAAAATGCCAATCACAATTATGTGTATAATTTTGTATTTCACGTGCAGATATCAACACTATTCAATTATTCAATTACCACTGTAACTCATCTACATTGTTTTACACTTTTTGGGCTAATTTTGAACGAGTTTTCAATTAAAAACTACAAAAAATATACAATTTCGGCGATTCTTCAGAATACTGTCAAATAAAACAGGTAAGTAACGCGTTTGAGTGATAAAAAAAGGGGATTTGATTTTATAAAAGAAATTTGTTATTCATTTAACATTCGAAACCGGCAATTTGTGATAATTTAATATGTGATGTCAATTTGATCAAACGAGAACTTAGTTGGTGTCAAAAACATATTCATAACGATTATCAAAGACAAAGGTTACATTTGAGATTATCCAAAATCATAAACAAATTTGGATATCCATAATTTTATAACCAACAAACAACAACAAATCCGAACTGTCAAACTCGTGTGTTTTTGAAATTTCATCAAAATATTGTGCAATTTCCCTTTTTTCCCGATAACAATAGAGGTGAGTATTTATTTAAAGCCTTTATTTGGTAACTGAATAGTTAAGGTGAAGTGACAATGCGTTTTAATTGAATTATATTGTTAACAGACACTGGAAAATGTATGGGAATTTTCGAAAAGCCGGGATTCTGAAAAGAATTCCATTTTTGCAAGGGAAAGCCTATAAATCGTCAATGGCAAGTCCAAAAGTGGTCTTCAATGTGCAGAATGGGAGGATTAGGGATGATAAATATACTCCAGGAGCAGTGTACGAGGGTTTTGAGTGCGTGAAAAGTGAATTCGTTCCGGATTTCAATCAAACCGCCTATTTGTTTAAGCACCAGAAAACGGGGTCGGAATACCTCCATGTGGACAGGGATGACTCCAATAACGTCTTCTCCATAAACTTTCGAACCACACCCTTCGATTCCACGGGTTTACCCCATATTTTAGAGCACAATGTCCTTTGCGGATCGAAAAAGTTTCCAGTTCGGGATCCTTTTTTTAAGATGTTGAACAGGAGTTTGGCCACTTTTATGAACGCTATGACTGGACCGGACTATACTCTTTATCCTTTTTCATCAATGAACGAGATTGATTACTCTAACTTGCAGAAAATCTACTTGGATGCAGTTTTTAAGCCCAATTTAAACTATTTGGACTTTAAACAGGAGGGATGGAGGTTGGAAAATACGGATTTAAAGGACAAGAAGTCACCTTATATCTTCAAGGGGGTGGTCTATAACGAAATGAAGGGCGCCTTTTCGGAAAATTCTAGCGTTTTCGGGCAGAGATTCTTCAATGAGATCCTTCCCGATCATACTTATGGGTTTGTGTCAGGAGGAGAGCCTCTAGAAATCCCCAAATTGACCCACGAGGACCTAGTCAACTTCCACTCCAAGTACTACCATCCCAGCAATGCTAAATTCTACAGTTATGGCAATTTTCCTCTAATAAATCAACTAAAATACATCAACGAACACTACCTCCAAAATGTCAATCAAATTGACAGGAAATACAGTGAAATCCCATCACAAACAAGATGGAACTCCCCTAAAACAATGACCATCAATTGCAGGTACGATAACATGGGGGCTCCTATTGAAAAACAGAACCAAATTGCGATTGGATATCTAATGAGTGACATAACTGACATTTATGAAACTTTCCTTCTATACGTGCTGTCAGAATTATTAGTAAAAGGTCCCAATTCGTACTTTTATAAAAGCCTCATTGAACCGAACTTCTCTGGTGGCTTTAATCAACTAACAGGTTATGATTCCCAGATAAAAGACACCATGTTTGTTGTTGGATTACAGGACCTGTCAAAAGACGATTTTGGAAGAATGGAACAACTTTTCCATGCGACAATAGACGAAGCTATAGAAAAAGGATTCCAAAAAGAACACATAGAAAGCGTTCTTCATAATTTGGAGCTCCTTTTAAGACATCAAACTCCGAAATTTGGTTTAGGAATGTTGTTTAATTTAACTCCTCTTTGGAATCACAATGGCGACGTCATTCAAACGATGCACGTCAAAAAGATGATTGAAAGATTAAGAGAGAATCTAAAAGATCCCAATTATTTACAAGAGAGAATTGATTTCTACTTTAGAAAAAACTCCCACAAGTTGACAATGACCATGAATCCGGACGAAGAATACGAAAAAAAGTTTAATGAAAAAGAGCAACAACTTTTAGAGGTTAAGATTACTAACCTCACAGATTCTGATCGGAATAAAATCTATGAAGAGGGTTTGAAATTGGCTGAGATTCAAAAGAAGAAGGAAGATCTGGATGTTTTGCCGTGTTTAAATTTGAAAGACATCAAAGAGAGTATTGATGAAATTGATTTAAACATAACCAATATTAAGGGAATCAAAACCCATGTTGTAAGAGCCGATACCAATGGAGTGACTTACTTTAAAGGTGTTATTAATGCCAAAGATCTGAGTAATGAAGAAAAACTGTTACTTCCCCTTTTGATTGAGGTTATAGATCAGTTTGGAACAAAAAAACATTCGTACCAAGAGTTTGACAATTTAATAAAAACCAAAACTCACGGCTTATCCTTCAGGTTGCGTTGTTCTGAGGACATTCAGAATATAAATAAGTACGAACTGGGTCTAGAATTCAGCTCTTTCTGTTTGGATAAAAACGTTTTATCCTTGTTTGAATTGTTTTCAGAACTTTTCAATGAATTCAAAATGGAGGACGTTCAAAGGTTTGAAATGCTTTTAGACAATTACATGTCAAATTTGACAGTTGGTATTGCAAATTCGGGGCATTTATACGCGATGCAGTCAGCTAATGGCTTGGTTACTGAAGCGGGAATGTTAAAAGAGACCTTGTCTGGAATTGGGCACATTAATTTCATGAAAAATTTACTCAAAACTTCAAAACCGATTGAAATTCTACATAACCTCAAAAGTATTGCGACCAAACTGTTCAATAACCCTCAATTGAGATGTGGATTGAATTTGACTGACTCTTCCAAAGAAGGTTCTTTATTAAATTATGAGAAATTCCTATCAAATGTTTCAGCGGTTCCAACCAAAGGAAATTGGATTGATTCTAAGGTCTTAGAATCCTCTTGTCGGCATAATTTGATGACTATCCCGGTTAATTATTGCTCTAAATCTTTTGTAACTGTTCCCTACGTTCATGAGGATTTTGCTCCACTGAGAATTTTGGCGAAATTGTTGAGTTCTAAGTACCTTTTGCCTGTTGTTAGAGAACAAAATGGCGCCTATGGAGCAGGAGCTAAAATCAATGTCGATGGAAATTTCAATTTCTTCAGCTACAGAGATCCTAATTCCAGGAAAACTTTGGATACCTTCGATAATACTTACAATTGGCTTAAAGAAAATATGAATTCATTTAATGATCAGGTCTTGTTCGAAGCCAAATTGGGTGTCCTTCAGCAGCTAGACGCTCCCATTGGACCAGGAGCGAAAGGGGAAGAAGACTTTAAGTTGGGAATCACCAAAGAAATTTTCGAAAATCACAGAAATTCCATTTTAAAAGTAACTAAAAATGATCTTCACAAAATGGCGGAAAAGTACTTCAAAGAAGAAAGAAAAGATGGCGTTGGACGATGTGTAATTGGACCAGAGAATAAAACCCTAGATAAGTCTACAGAGAAATGGACTGTGTCCAGTGACAATTAAAAGTTGTTGTATATATGTTATAAATAAAGTTATAGAGAAAAGTTGCATTTTAAAAAATTTGGATTTTATTTCTTTGTATTTAAAAAAACCAATTGAGTACCTTAGCTCGTTGTAATTTTTTTTTTAAATTTTGGAATAACAAATGGACTTTATGTAAATTTTATTTTAATATAAAATTATACTTTGCAATCCTATCTTTTTGCACTTGTATTGAAAGATTAGCTTTTCGAGATCCAAATTTCATAATATGTCACTTTTTCACACTAATAAAAATTTTGAATTTTTATTTCACTAGTGAAAAAATGAAAGTCCTAATTCAGGAATAAATTAATGTTATAGTTATGATTTCGGCGACATTTTGAGGAAAAGAGTACAATTTTTAATCCAGGCCGTTATAATGATCAAGTAATCGTTTAAATAGTGACAGTATTTTTTTTTAAAAAATATTTTAAATAAATTAATGTCCTTCTCGGGTGTAAAATCCGTTTATTAATGACAGTGCAAAAATAAGATTTTTGGGCAGTAACTATCCAGAAGAAAGTTCTAAATGATAAAATAATTATACTCATAAAATTGTAGTTTTCAATGGATTGGAATACAATTTTCAAAAATATTTTCGCTACGTAATATCCCCAACTAGCGCGCGACATAGCCATACTGTTATTTATGATAAATATTATTAAATAAAAAATATAATTTATTGATTGGTATCTAAATTATTATAGCAATTATAAGAACATTTCAGAATCAAAACTGTTTTTTTTTGCGAAATTTTATGAATTGTACAAAATTTTAGTACAAGGCAATGCTTTTTTACCAGATAATGGAACATCTATTTCAATTAAGCTCCAACTTTTTACTCGACTGGCAAATTTTGTGTTAGTTATTTATGCCACTTTGATATTAAGTGATATTAAGAGTGAAGTACAAGACAAAATCGAGGTTTTTCGTGATTAAAAACAGATATTACACCCTAGCAGAATTTATACACAATAAGGAGATAAGGAAAATTTATAATATTATATATCAGCCATAATTGAAAAAATTTGTTCGTTTATTTTGAATTTCCCACCAGTGAGGACATATAAATAAAATTTTCACTAGTAAAAAAATGACACATTATGAAACCAAAATCAATGTCAAATATGCATATTTTTAACTTCTTTTCATTGTATTCTTCACTAACATATGATTTGTATTCTTTTGATTTAATTGGTTTTGAAAAAAAAACTTTTCTTTTCAGAAAATGCTGGACAACTTGAATAGTATTCAAAATCATCTAATCAAAGCGGTGAATTTTTTAGAAGAATATTCCTGGATTTATAGAGAAGCCAACACAAAATACGTCCAGAATGAAATTTTGGATAAAATACCAAAAGATTGGGCTAATTATTTTAATGCATTTCCATTTTCAAATTGGAATGAGATAATAGAAGGCTCGATTCCCGATAATTGCCCTGAATCTCTGCAAAAATTCCTAGAAATCTCTAAATCTCTCAAATTTGAACATGAATTACCTGTTATAAGGAAATCGAAACCAATTAGAGGTGTCAGTCCCAAGAAACTCCATGAAATTCAGGAATTAGCAGCATTAATCCATTCCAGTTGTAAGGACTCTGACGTTTTAGTTGATCTTGGCTCTGGATTGGTAAGTATAATATTTGATGGTTATTTTAATCTTTTTTCATTAAATCCTTTAGTAGTTTTTACTAAAAAGTCAAAAAAATTTATGAGAAACTGTACAGAATATTATTTGTTTTACCAAAAATTATAGTTGATAAGATAAGATAATCAGATTTATCACTGATATCTGCGAAATGTGCCCAAAATCGAACAAAATTAACCCATTTATGTACAGACCGCTGTTTGAACAGTAAAAATTCAAATTTTGAATTCAGGCTACACTAATTAATTTGCAACATATTCACGGTCGCATAGCAAAGTCTCGATCAATATTTTGTGTAATTTAACGCCAATAATGGCGACCAAATTTTGACTTTGAGACAATTTTGTTGCATAGTTTATGACATTTTGTTTTTCACTAATGAAATAAAAATTATAAATTTTCACTGAGTGCCATAAAGTGAAACATTATGAAACTCAAATGAATAACGAAAAGCTTATGTTTCGATACGGGAGTGCAAAAAATATTTATGCATCTTTTAACTAAACATTATACTGTCTTTGATCTATATTGCCCTCGTGAGAGGTGCCGAATGGCGGGTCGTTTGCACATGTATCCTATCCACCTCCCTTAAAACAAAAGTAGGTAGTGAAAACGCCTACGTGAGGAGGAGGCGGTGGGCAGCACCCATCACTCCAAGGAATCACGATGGTGCAACGGTCCGGTGATCATTCATATGTATTTATATATATATGAGTAAGGGCTATAACTCAGTCATGGGTTGTTTGGTCCAATTATACATTACAATAAAAATAAAATAAAAATTCTTAGATTTTTTTTGAAAACTTTACGCAAAATCTCCACACAAATAAATTAAAAGCTTAACTTTTCGAAATCGATTTGTGTTTCATAATGCGAAAAAGTCAACATGTCGAAATTTTATTTCTCTAGTAAAAAAATAATCATAATCTACTTTTCAAAGTCAAAATTTCGGCGCCATAAAAAAATACTATAATTTTCGTTACAACGGTAAAAAGGTATTCGAAAACTCATAAAAAATTCATGTTCGCTTTGAAATCTGAAACGCTAAAAAAAAACTTGCCTAACGGCTCGTATTTCACACTCATTTCCTCGTTATTTTTGCTCTTATTGCACTTTTATAACACAAATAACTATTTGAATTACCTGTTTTTCAACACGAAAAATAATAGTGTGCTCAACGCTAACTTAACAATAAGGTTATCCAGATCTGTGGTGGTTGTAGTAGTGGAAACGTCATCGACTCCGCTGTATGCAAGGAAATTAATGATAATTTTATGACAAAAGACTTTTAAAGTAATTATATACCATCAATACAGCCCAAGACAATATTCTTTGGCTCTAATATGCTAAATGTCCGTTATTCTGAGCCGAAATGGGCAAAATATCGCAAAAATTCTCTCATCATATTTGGTCAGACATAGTGTTAAATGTCGGTAAAATATAGTATCTAGATTACAATACACATGTGTATAGTCCTCATTTCGAGTTCATACAAAATCAAAACAATGAATTACAGCGGAGTCGATGACTTCACACATTCAACTGCCAATATCTGGACAACTTAGTTAAGATTGAGCGGCTTTGAGTCTGCAAAAGAATTTCATTGATACGTCAAAAATTTATAAAAGATATACAAATTTCTTCTTTGTCGACCGTTCTCTAAAACGTTCTTATCCAAAAAAAAAATTATTTCAATTTATTTAAAAAAATACTTTTTAAAATAAATTGTCACTTTTAATTTATTTATATGTTGGTTCATGAAATGTTGGAAATTCGAAAATATAAATGCTTTGTAGTAATAATGATGGAATATGATTAAATATCAATCATATAGAAACTAAGTCTTTTTAAAAAAGTAAATAACGTCTCTAGATAATTTTAAAATATATCTTACTTATTTTAATCGTGATTATTAATTTTTAATTATTAATTAAACGTAATTATTTTCAGGGTTATTTAAGCCAATACCTGAATGAGAATTACGGTTATAAAATACTGGGTTTGGAGTCGGATCCCTTGAGAGTGGAGTCGGCAAGAGTCCGCCAAAAGAAATATTACCCCAATTCTGTAAACGATGTCAAGTATTTGGCGCACTTCATTACCGAGAATTCAATGTCAACTGTCGTCACATGTGTGATGTCAGAGTTTGGACTGGTGGCGCCAAAAGTGTCCCTAATCGGACTACACGCTTGTGGCGATCTAACGATAACCGCTCTAAGGCTCTTTCTACAGCAAAACGAGACCAATGCCATTAGAAGTCTCGTCATAATGCCGTGCTGTTATCATAAAATGTCACTAATTAATGATAATGAAATTTTAAATTTCCCATTGAGCAAAACGCTACATGCAGCCCTGTCCACGCGCTCCAGCTCAACTCCCCAAAGGCCGAGTCCTTTTGTGCGGCCCTTTTTACGATTGGCATGCCAGCGAAGTGCGAAATATTGGCTGGAAATGAGCGAGCACGACCACCAGTTGCACGGCAGAGAAATGTTTTTGCGGTCAATAATTGAAGCCATCGCCAGCGAAGAGGGTGAGTCCCAATTACCAATTGATTTCAATGTTTTATTCGAATTAGACGAGGAGGGTGGAAATTATGAGCTTTTCGTGTTATTATAGCCAGTTAATTATTTATTATTTTGCTTTGAATTAATTTTGACATAATCCTAATTTTATATTCGGTAATTTCCGGGCGGATTAAAGTGTTAAACTCTACTGTTTAAGCACATAATGGGTTTTCCAGTTAATTAAATATTAAATAGACAAAATACAAACTGTACATTAAATTGGAACAAAAAACAACGAACTATTAAAATTATTTGTATAAGGTGATATTTAAAAATTTGTTTCGGTTGTTTTACATCTTCTATTAAATTAATTACAATTTTTAATACTTTTATTCGCAATTGTATATACGGCGTACCTTATTGAGTCATAAGGTTATTTTATAAAAGGTTTGGTTGTATCACTGAAACCAATAAAATTTTTGGGTTTTTTTTATATTAAAGGAATTATAGGACTTTTAATTCGAAGCCACGGATGAATCCTATCAAAAATTATATCAATTTTTATTTATGTGTAATTTTTGCTAAAAGGGTATAATTTTTATTTTTGTTAAAAAAATAAAAAAAAAGGCAAAAGAACAGTTACCAATCTTATAAAAATTAAATAATTAATTAAACCTACAACAACGGAATAAATTTCTTCCGTGCTGTTCTCTTCTAAGCGTGAGTCAGTCAAACATCCTTTACATGAACCGCCTCATCTCTAGATCATCCACGAGAAATCTCCAAACGGATGACATCTCCACCTCATTCTGTATCGTCATTGTTTCTGCCATTTGCTCAGCTGGTGTGGTGTTTGAAGGCCAACAAACAATTGCAACCAATACTCTACAAATATTAAGCCTACTAAAAGTGTTCCCGATTTGAGTCACAGAGTGGGCAGGTATTTTCAATACTGAATTTATTTGAGTTTCCATTCAAGAACAGTGCTTGCAACAACCATTAACTATGATCATCTGGTAAAAAACTTTGGATCTTAAGAGAGACAAGCGGCATTGTCTTAAAAAATCCCTATCCTTTTCCAACATCAATTTATAAAACGGGCAGAAATTGGATTCATAAATCTTTTGTAGATCATTCTCCCCAATAACCTCAAGAATGCAAGACTCCAAACCATACCAACCGCGTTCATTAAAACCGCCTACAATCAGATCGCTCTACAGACCAGAAGTTGAAAAGATAGATATAATAATAATCCTCAACTAAGCTACCCAATTATATTCATAGTTTGCAGAACATAATGAGAATAGTTGTCTTTTTCGTTACCTACGTCTTCCATCGCCATTATCTTTACGTGTTAAAATAAAATAATGTAAAACTGACTTGTTGTCCAATACTCTCTATTAAAAAATTTCAACAGTACAGAGATAAACATCTGATTTTTTTTAAATAGAAAATTTAATCTACTAAGAAACTGATTTTATTCAGCTTTTTTCAACTATACTTTTGATTATTAACTGTTCCATTATACTTGGAAATCCACTATAAAACAATTAGGAATTCGCACAGATCTAATTTTTAATTACATACACCACATATTACATCTATCTGCATATGTATATCTAAATAAAATAAATAATAAAAATAAACTATTCCCACGACATTCACGACGGAACTAGGAGTAGTCTCAACCTTAACCAGCGGGTGTTAGACTTTACGTGGCTGTTTGTTTTTCAGTGTATTAGTAGTCAATTAATAGCACCTAAACCGGTTGTAAACGGATCCAGTCAATCCGCCCATTTTATTTATTTGTTTGCGCCATTACTTATTTTTATAATTCGCTATGAATATTGTTATTGATATACGCAAATATCAAACTTTTTCGCGCTAGAAAAATATCCGCCCGGGATTTGATCCCTCGACCTCGAGGAGGATGTCCAGGGTGCTAACCGGTAGGACACAGAAGCAAAGACAAATATATACTTACGAAAAAGACATTTCACCGGATTACCTTACCTTTTCAGTCACCGATTTTCTCGATCACATTGATCGAGTAATCGTAACTGGTTTCTGAAAAAAGGGTTTAATCAATTTTAGTCAAAAGTGTGTTCTTGTAAATTAAACGTGGCGATGACAGTTGATGTTAAATTATTTGCGGCTCAGAAAAGACTAAAGAATACAATTTGGACTCGATGAAGAACTCAAAATGCATAATTGGCACATTTCCGACAGAAGTAAAACGGGAGTCAAATGCAGACAGATAATAGAAGCCGCAAAAACTGTCATTGGAGATTGTTCGACACAATATAGTTATATAGATTCTCTATTGTACCGAATCTAACACTATTTATTTAAAATTTCAATTCCTTTTTAAAGAATTAGGTCATAGAAGTTTTACGATTATTCTCCAATTTCTGCGCAAAATAATATATATTCGCCATATTAGAATCAAAGAATATTGTTTTAGGTAGTTATTGCACGTATCTAACTACTTTAAAAGTCTATTGTGACGAAATTATCAAATTAAAACAATTAATGTCAGCGTAGCCAGTGACGTTTCACTATCAATACTACCACAAATTACTATTACCTTATTGTTAATGAGCATTGATTTTATTAAAAGTTTCTTTAAATTATCAATAACATTACAATTTCAATCTTACAAAACCAATATTTTTCTGACCAGGTCAACCATGGATGAGAAAGAAGGATTCGAGAATCGATGCCAATGAAGACTACGTCTCCATGCTAATGAATAGTTTCGAAATAGTCGCCGAGGACGATGAGAAGAGGAGTCTGCCTTGGTCCGCGAAGCACCTTGACTTATTAAACTTTTACCTCACCAAATATCCCGAGGGGGCTGCCTTATCCGAGCTGTTGACTGCCCTCCAGTCGGTGGTTCAGGAGATATGCGAGAGTGTGGTGCTGGCGGACAAATTAGCGTTTTTGCACGAAATTCAGCAACAAAACGACAACATGGTTTGTGAATGTGAACTGAAAAAGATCGTGCACGACAAATTGTCGCCGCGCTGTTACGCCCTTAGGGTTGTCAAACAATAAAAGGGGTTAATTAAAATACAAATAAGTGTTTGTTTCATTTTATATTACTTTATTTCCTTCATTTCATTCAATAAATAATGTACAATTATATATTATTATAAATAAAAAAATGCCTCGTAAAATATGCAATGTTTAACTATGTAATCATTTAAATTCATGGTTTTATTCCTTTTCATAATAGTCATATAAATATATATATATTTATGTATAATGTATGTTTTAAGGTAAACGACGACAACAACAATGCCCAATGACTAGCCATAATCTTAATTGAGATAGACAATTTTGCACAATTAGAGAATAGAAAACTGCAAAGTCATTGTTTTAAAGATAGTTTTAGTTTTTCAGATGAGATGAGATAAAGAGATTTTATTGCAGATTAATTGATAATAGTTGTATACAGTAAAAAGTTGGAGGGGGCGAAAGGCGGGACAAAGGAGATGATGGGTTTCAGTCTGCAATCGGGCTCGGGGAGGTGATAAATCGACCAGCCCTGGATTTATCGCCTCCGGATTTTGATTGTGGACCAGTTTGGCAAAGCTGCTCGATTTTTCCCAAATAGAAAATCTGTCGAATTGGAAAACACAATTCCATCCAAAAATATATAAATGATGATGATGAAACAATGTCTGGCCTTGTTGAGGGAGATCCGGGTAAAATTGCATCGATTCGGGCTTAGTCTTCTGTTGTCCGGTCTTCACTGGCCGCCTCATGAAGTCTGCCCCAAAATAACAAAGGATTAGTAAGTAACCTCAATCTATTTATTTTGCATTTCTCTATTTTTCTTCCGATTAAAACCGGAAAATGATTGATTGGATAGTTAATTGATTCTGGATATTTACCCGGAAGGCGCATTTTTGCACCGGTACAAGTCCGCAAATCGCGTATAAGCGCACACCAGTGGCACGTAGTCAGACGCGGAGGGCTCCAGCTGGTTCAGAAAGTTGTTTGTGGCAAACTCCTGCGACCGCTTCCCGTACCGTGATCCTATGAAGAATCTGTCGTTCCTCGGGGCGATGTTCAACTGTTTCGATCCGTAATAGTCAGATCTGCCAAAACGGAACGGTCTTTTGATGGCTGTAAGTTAAAAAATTAGGGATATATTAGGAAACAGTCATAATTTTAACAATCACTTCGCTCGTGACTTAAAATGACCCTTGCACTGTGGGGAATTTGCGAAAAAAAGGGGGAAAAATGTTTTTGGCTTTTTTAAATTTTTTTAATACAATTTTTTGGGCTAGTTTTTTTAGTAATATCATTAATTTTCATTTAAAACCAAAAACATATATATGAAAAAAAAAAACACTTTTTGGGAAATACTGGTTTTTTAATAGTTGATACTTTGGAAACTTAAATTAGTAGTTCTTTTACACAAAGTTAAATCACCTAATCTTCAACGCAGGAAATGTAAAACATATTAGTTGTTTTTTTTTATTTTTCTACTAAAATATTTTGTGTCCTGAATTTCCAATAAAATAACCATTTTTGCTCATAATGAATATTCTTAATTAAATCAATAAAATAATTCCAAAATTCACAAAAATAACTGAATTTTAGGTTTTTTACGGATTCTTAAAATAGAATATATGGTTAATTTTTAGACAAAAAATCAGAGACATGAGTTTTGGATGTATTTTTGAAAACTCAACGCAAACATTTTAATAGCATTTTTTCATACCCAAAGATTGACATAATTTTTTTTCGAATAATATAATGTATACATTCAATTAACTTAATTTCAAAAATTATTTGTAATTTAAATTACAATATTCAAATTAAAAATAAGATCTCAACTCATTACTTTTACACTGAAAATTCAACAAAGTGACACATATTTTATGCACCAGAAAAAAGTCGTATTAATTACCAACTTTAAACTTGCGCCGAGCGAAAACTATAAACGCCAGAGTTAAATAATTTTAGGAAAAGACACTCCGGTTAATGGTTTACAAAACGTATTAATTAGTTTTTCCTTTTACTAATATTGAAAAAGGGGTTTTTCCCCAAAATTTTCGAAAATTCCCCACAGTGCCTTGTGTTTAATGCTTTATCTTATCTACCAAGTTGTTTAAATAACTATTATGAATTTTTATTAGAAATTAAACAAAAATAACGTAAAATTGAAAGTTTTATTATTCTTTTTTTTAATCCAGTTAAAAAAAAGTTTCAGCTGAATTTATATCAGCACTTAAAAAGATTTTTCTTAAGATATTAATAATTTCAAAATGTTTCAGTTGAATCCCAAATTTTAAAAGCTTTTTTTATATAATATATAATTATTGTGTACATAATTAAATAACTAAATTGCTCTTTTTTCTATCGTTTTAACTTAATAGTAAATGAAAGTGTGAAAATATCAGAATTCATTGTTAAATGATATTTAATAATACATTAAAAGGCGATTCCCACAAACGAAATTTATATGCAATCCCATTCATAATAAAATATCTTTATTTAACATCAAAGTGTATAAAAATAAGTAAATCCGTATTGTACTTGCATTCACAAAAACTATCAAATAACTCGAGATTTTCATCTGATTCAAAACAGATCAATTTCAAAGATGAATCTCACTTCTGAAGTGTATTTTATTTTCTATTTCCTATTTTCTACCTTCGTTTTTTGTGGGGTGGTCTTCCAGCACTCTATCCATCTCCTCCGTTCGACTTGAGCTGCATTTAACCGCAACAATTACCGTCGCAATCAGAATAATCGCTATGCCAATTGATTTTGCCATTTCTGTTCAAGCACCTGAAAGAAAAGAAAAGGAAGAAACGTTAAATAAAAATTAAGAAATTTTTAGAAATAAAACTAAACTTGAACTCTTTTAAATTACAAAATTCTGCATACGTTACCAAATATTTATAGTCAAAATTAGAATGGATTTTAAATGGTTTAATTAATTTATTGAAAATAATTTTACTTAATTTTGTTGTATATAATGATAATTCTCAATATCAATAGCAACTTTTGAGAATAAAATATTAAAGCATCGCCATGAAGAAGAAACAAGGCCAAGTTTCATACAAATCAGTCAAAACACCATTTTATCGTTACGTCCCTTATTTTTAAATGAATTTGTCATTGGAAATTTCATAGTCCAATTCAAAATCAATCTTAGTAACCAACTTGCTTCAATCACAGAATAGACAATTTGTACACATTTGTTTACAATAAAATGTCGTCTTTAAAGGTCATTTGATTTTCAAAACGAAATGTTAGACTTAAACAGGAGGCAGTAGATGTGTCCTTAATAAAATAATAGTAGTTATCGGATTTTAGTGAACCTTTTTTAAATTTGAGTTTTAACAAAATTTTGATTTAAAGCTATTGATTTGTGTAATAGTATTGTGTAAAAATATAAGTATTAATCTAATCTAATTTCTTGTTATTCTTTTCAAAATATTTCTTTTTGTGCCTAGAGTACTATTTACTCACCTACAGTCATAATTTTAAATGTCTAAAATTGTCCAAATAGTTAATAAATTGAATTGCATGTGGGAGGATAGTGAATTTTATTTGCTATTTTGAAAGTTCAAATAAAGTTAGTGTATATTAATTTATAAAGTTTTTGTTTCATTGAAAAATTCTCGAATGCTTATTCAAGTCAATCGCCCCAAACTAGCCTGAAAACAATTGTCTTGGCTAAAACTGCAACAAAAGTCCTAAATATTGCATGAAGTCTCCACTTTAATTTTAGCAATTTTTGTTCCCTTATAATACTTGACATTTGTACCGATTTTTGTCCTCGGTTGAATTTAAATTTTCAACACTTTTATAACGTTAGCAATTATAGCTTAAGCCGATGACGTCAATATAATGAGCAGGTATCAAACACAGTTTTCAACATTCTACGAAAATTTAAAGAAATTGCCAAAGACGTTGGACAATAGATTAACACAGAGAAGACTAAATATATGGAAATGACGTCGATTGATGGAATTAGTTCTGTAGACCACTTTGTGTATTTACGGAGCTACATCAAAAGCAATAGAAAAGAGGATGACGAAATTGTCAAATGAATACCAGTAACAAATATTATAGCAAGTACTGCTCACTGCAAAATATATCAAAATCAAAGAATATCTCAAAGTGAAATAAAATAAAACTTTAGTTATTTGCTTCCCACCAAAAAATTTAATTAAATATTGGGCCAAAAAGACAGTTTTTAATATTTTTTTAATCAAGAGTATTCATTCTGGTTACATTAAAAACAGTAAAAATTAACTGTACTTTATTTAACAAGTTCTATATTTTTTAGCTTTTAATACAGTTAACATAATTATGTCGATTATTGTTATAAATTTTATAGTTCTTAGGAATGTGTGGTCTAATTCTTTTACTGTTGGGATTCATGTTATCCTATCAATCAAGGTGTCAGAATGACAGTTCGCGACGTATGTGAAGTGGTTTGAATAATTTTGGGCTTTGATTGTATTGCTTCTTTTGATACATTCAAAGCAACCGAATGATCAGGCAAACATTCACAAACATAACATATCTAATAAACTTAAAATAAAATAATATTTTAAAAAACGGCAGGGATTTGCTGTGGAAGGATTTTGTTTTGAGAAATTGAAAAACATGGCTGATATTTATTTATAACAAGAGTAATAACTTTTGAATTTGAGGGTCTTGATTGTGTATTTTGGTTTATTATATTTTAATTCTGATTTTATTACAGTTAACATAATTAAGTGTTGACTGTATACATCGAATAATGAATATGAATTTTTGCGGCTGTGTCGAAAATTTATTTTCTAGTAATTATTAACAAATATTGCCAAATTATCGAATGAGTTTTCTAACTTATATTTAATTCCCAACGAAGGACTATCCGTGCAGAGAGAAATCATCCTCACACCTTGTAAGTATGTCCATGAACATTTAATAATTCATATGTACTGACTATATTTCCAATATTGAACCTTTCCTTTGAACTAGTTAGACCTATACTGCCCTAGTGTGCAGTGATGAATGGCGGTTTTGATTGCAGTTTTTTCTATCCTAACAAATCATCTATAAATGAGAGGTGTATAATTTATTTTCTAACTTCAGTGAGGCTATCAGTGCAGGGAGAAAACATCCTCGCAACACACTGTCATGATTTGTATGGTCCGAAGTAAGTTGGCAATTTAAGTTAACCGTAGAAATTTTATTAAACCTCTTCTAAATAGCTCTGTACACTTCAGATCTATACTGCCCTATTGTGCAGTATTGTATGGCGGATCTAATAAACACTTTTATCCTATCCCATCATTATGCGCGTGAAGACAAAAATTAGTAATTATTAATCGTATATCGCTAACAATAAGTTAGTTAAGACTAGTAATTATGATAGCAGGGAGAGCTAGGGCATCATACAGAAACTCTGTTCCTGTGATCAAGATTCTTCTCGAAACTAACCTTTTAAATGTCTTGAAACGAAAATGACTATTATACAATGAGCATATTACTTAAACTATAGTTTCTCATCATCGTATTATGTCGTGGTAAAGTATTAAACTAATTAACTCAAAACATTTCTAAAACCATTAAATAAAAGTAAACCTAGGTGTTAACTTTTATTTCAAGCTTTATTTTGAAAGCCCTTAATTACAACATCGATTTCTCACCAGATTTTTCTATCAAAATGCGTTTTGCCATAAATTGGCATTTAGAAGAAATGGAAAAAAAGATTGAGATATTCGCAACAAATTTACATAATTCAATCAATTTATCTCGCCCTTAACCAAAAATCTCACCGCCATTGGCGGAGAATTAATTTAATTAAAGGCAACAATGTCCCAATTTTCGGCGCAAAGAATCTGCAAAAGTGTCTTTGAACGGCAACCTGTTATCAAATTATCCATTGTCTAGAAGCAGAAGGATATTTATGGAATATTTTACAGACGAGGCTTCTTCATTTCGCCTTCTTCTTGGGAACGCGTACACCTTTAATCGATAATATTAGCCAACCCCACCAAGAACTGACCTTTGTGCGCTCTGCATTAATTTCACAATTTCGTAATTTACACCGTAATTTGGACGTCATTTCAATTTTCCCACGACATCATTAGACGTTTCAACAGTATTTCTATTTGATTGCCTCATTTTCAAATATCAAGAATTTTATAAATAAAAGCGGAACTTTTAAATAAATTAATCAAATAAGAGATATTTTTATTAATATTTAGTTTACGTTCATAGAACTTTCTAAATTTATTTAGTCATACTCGTATTGATTAGTATTTTATAATATTTTGTCTTAGCCTTAAAGGTTTGTATCATAAAATTCTAAAATCAATCTCTCTTCTCGTGTCAACGAAATGAAACAAAAGAAATTATGCTTTTTAGGTAATCAACTTTTTGTTCAAAACACCCATCAAATTGATGGTCAATATTTAAAATTATTAATAATCAATCGTTTTACTGATTACCAATACTCGTTAATAATCTTGAAAGGGTAAATTTGGACAAATTTCATTGCCAACAGAACTCATACCACTGCAACATCAATATATTCCCTTCCATTGTTCTTTGTATCCACATTTGACAGTAAATACTTCTTTTTATATAATTTTTTCTATGAAACAGAAATGAATTCTCATTTAAGACAGTAATTAAATGTTACTAATTAGTAGAATACACCTTTTAAAACATTGTTGACTTTCTGAAATTATGCTCCCATTAGATCCAGGACAGGGCTTATTTTAAAAAATTCTTAAAATAGCAATTGAGCTTAACCATAGCCCACGGTTGCTGAAATTTTAGTTAGTTTTATTTTTACACAACATAAATACTTCTACACAGATCAATAGTTTTATATTAAAATTTAGAAAAATTCAAACTTCAAAAGAAGAAATTTCACTTGAAAATCTCATAACTGCTATTATTTTATTGAAAACACATCTTCCGAAATCTGTTTGAACCGTGTTTTTAGGACAATATTTCAATTAACTTTAAATCGCCAAGGTCCTTATTTCTTCTTCATGGCGTACCATAAATAATAATAACATACAAAACCTATATAATTCTTATTGAAATATTCTGGAATTAAAAAAATTATTGTGTATTGAACATAAAAATATAAAAATTAAAAAAAAATCAAAAACCATCCATATTTTGAACTAATAAAATAGAAGAATATAGACGAAAATAAAAAAAAATATACTTAGATAGTTCCATAGCTTAAATACTTTTATTAGAATTCAATACAAAAAAAAATCGATAATAATAAATTTAACTCTTATAAAAATTTATTTCATAATATTTAATGTTCAACAACGATTTTCAAGGTTCCAAGCAGAATTAATTCAGCTCAATATTTATTCAAGAATCTGAGTCAAACCTTATTACATTTAGACAACTTAAATACCTAATTATTCAAAATTAAATAAATATGTATCTTATCCAAAATAATCCGCAACAACCTTTAAAAATAACAAATGGTTTAACTCATTGCTCCAATTTTTATTTTTGCTTAAACATACAGAAAAGGATTTGATTTCGTTTCTTAACTGTAAATATTTTCAATAATTAAAAAATAAAACAAATGTACAAAATGAATTGAAATTTAAAAATAAAATAAATCAAATAATGTTGGCTTTATTTATTTAAATATTTCATAAAATCCTCCTTTTTAAAATTTGCCATACTTTTGTTATATGGTGAATTTCATAAACTAAGAACTAAATGAATTCAGTGTCAAAATTAAGAATCCGTTTCTGACATGAACATGAAAATTTTTAAATCACAAACATGAAATGTGACCTCAATTTATTTTTAATAATTGATTTTCATATATTTTGAAGACGATTGCAATAAAAATAATTTTTTTCATTAAATTGGAATCGTGTGTTCAAATCCCAGCACAACCAGTAGCTATTTATTTTCAAAATTCACTTGCCATTACCAACTAATAACAATTTGAGATTAATATTTACAAATAAAAATAATATCTCCGGCCTCAACAGTCGAACATTATTTGTTCGATTTAAGGCTGTTTCTCAAAGCTTGGATAGAATGCATAGATTCGAAGAGTTAAGCCGGATTTTTTCTAAAACTAGTAATTTGTTGTTGTTCAACGAACGGATACAGATGAAAGTTATGAAAGGGATGGTCTTCTTCGTAGTACGTGTGTTCTGTTACGGTGGCAAAAACCTGTCAATATAGAGACTCTACATAGAATCATTTGTTCATGATGTTAATCACATCCAAATAATAATTCATAGACATGATATTAAGTTATCAATTGTGAAAGATTGGCAAATGAATAGATAGGGCATTATATAACATTGATTATGTAAAACCATTTAGTTAGACCTAGATTGGTAACGGTTGTTGTGTCGTCGACACAAAACTTTTATGAAGTTTTTTTATACCCTTGCATCATTAATTTTGAAATATTGAAACAAATTCATTTAAATTCATAATTATTTTATAGAGGGGAATCAAAACCAGACGCTATAACATTTTTCCTTCCTTTTTATCCCAACAGGGGGGCATAGGGCATTTTCAATGCAAACTTTGTCTATCTTTCGTTAATCATTGTTTAATTGGAATGAGTGATTAGCTATAACTTACTTCTGATAATTTTAAAATCATATAAAAATAAATAGAAGAAAAAAACTAATTTTCAAGTTAAGTTTTATATCACGTTGAAGTTGTTTTGTGAACAATAATTATATTCTTCTCCAATACCCATAAACAACTTAATAATTAAATGAACAAATTAACGTGACTTAAATCTTTGTGATTGATTTTCTATTTAATTGCAGCAAATTAATTGATCACTTATTATTAACATATTTGATTACCTCTAAAGTATTTAAAAGCATTAAATCCAATTAAACTCTTAGAACTTTAAGAAAAGACAAAAATTAGTTCAATTTAACTTTTACCTTAGTAATTAGTTTGTATGAACATATAATAATTAAATTTTCTTAGAAGAAATTTATTAATTATTTAACTTTTAAAACGATTATTATTAAAAAATCATATAAAGGGTGTCTCAAAACTAATGCCTTAGAATTTGTTTTAAAAGAGAGTTTTAAATATAGTACACTGTGTGAATTGAGGTTATAGCCACACCCGTTTATCCTTGATATCTCTGGAACCAAAAAAAGACAAATCATCAAATTTACACACAGTATATCTCTATACAGATTACAACTTTAGGTCAAAGCAAATTTGCAAATACTTGAATCAATTTTGCGAATTAAAAATATTAAGTTGTCACACAAAATTGCTTATTTTATTTTTTGGTTTGAATGTCTTTTTCAACGACATGTCTTTATTAAATCGCTTAATTTACGAATATGAATATTTCCATTTTTTCGTATAAGCAATTTAGTTAAAGTTAAATTTGTCTATTGTTTTGGTTACTTCAAATTTTTAGAATCGTGGCTTAATCTATTTGAGATTTATTGATAAAGAACTATAATCCTTGGAAATTTATTTACCTATACGAACTAATTATAACATAAAATTACTATAATTGGTATATTTCAAGTTTGTAAACTGCGAAAAATAGCCAATAAAACGAAGATTCCATAGACGTGTAATTTCATTATCTAATCAATACAGTTGATTGGTAACTTGGATTTTAAAAATGGAGGCGGATCGTCCACAAGCAGTAAATTTGGTGTGACCAAGGCATTACAACGAAAGATTTTGTTTTGGCAAACAATCGAAATTAACCCACTCAAAGTGCAAAGTTTCATGTGGGACATTCCAATGCTTAGTTAATTAATTAAGTAATACAGTTAATATGTAACTTATATAACATCCCCGACATGAACAATACAAAATGAACGAAAACATGAAAAATGACCGAACGAAAAAGGTTAATCACACAATTTTTCGCGTTTGCTGACCCTTCGCACGAATAATTTTGACCGCTTTTGAATGTTCGTTAACCCGAAAACTGCACCAAACATGCTCTTTAAGGATGGATTTTCCGTGCTTAAAATTCCACAATTCTGTATATAAATGTTATAAATCATAATAACTCTAGACATTCCTTTTAAATGACAGTTGCGGTAATTTTGAGACACCCTTTATAATTGTTTAAGAACAATTGAGTAAACATCCTTAATCAATTTTAGGAGAGAAAGGAGTTTAATTACTCATACATAACGTATGAAAAATAATACAAGTATTCGTGTATAAATTGGCAATGAGCCAAATAAGAGTAAATTTCGAAAAGAAAAACACACGCTTTTCATTAACAGTCCTTATTGTTAAAGAAACTTGCTCAAACATTTATTTTCTAATATTGAATATTTTTCTTTTTAACAAATTGTCTATATTAATTTAAAGTAAAGTTTCCATTTTAGATATAGCCTCAATTAATTTTATTCTGGAGTCGGTCCAAAATAATTTCACGATAGGTCATGGGATTAATAACAACAGGTACGAGTATCTTTTAACTTTCATTCGTGACCATATTATTTTCTTTTTCTCTCTTTTTGTTTCGTCCTTCATTTGTTTTCTCTGTGTATTTTTGGTGCGTTGGTGATAGGGATCTGCTCTGTACCTGTTGAAGTACGTGGCCCTGGAACAGTCCAGAAATATTATTAACAATAAAACGGAAGGGTTATCATAATTAAAACAAATGACTGGATTAACTTGAACTTTGGGATCGTTTAAAGAATGGCTTTTGCACGCCCTTTTCTATAATAATTTCGCACAAAACCGTATTATGATAATAGAGACAAGAAAGAAGGTCCAATTCATTATCATTGCAAATTACAATATTTATCTATCTAGGGTGGGGATGGTTTTGGACTTAATTTGGGACTAATGGCTCCTCCACTTTAATTTCACTAATTCTGTTGACAGAAATTATATGAGTGTACGTCAATTTTAAAAGATTATCCGGTAATTTTATTGGCTTTAGGTGTTTTCCTTAATCGTTGGTGATTTATTGTATAGAGAGATTAAAGATTATGTTTAGTTTAAGAATAGTTATTAGTACGACAATGATGATAAATGGTCTGTTCTTTTGATAAGGAAAAAAATATTAACCTTTTAGCCTAAGGAGACCATTCAAGCGGTAACGAATTAATAAACAGATTTTTCTATCAACCAAGATGTAATTTTTGGGAATTTTCTTCGATATATGTACATTAAAAACTGATTTTAGAAATATATATATAATATTTTATTATATTTTTATTATATATTATCTAATAAATGTCCACTACATGGCAACAAAACTATCAATTTTGTTCAAGGAATACCTCTTTAATTTTAACAAATCGAATTCTGAGACGAATATAGTATCTTGGATTAGTACTTAATAAACAATATTATTCAGAAGGTAAAGGTATAAGGGAATTATATCCACCATTGTATCGAAAATCCAAATTAAACCCCAATAATAAAATCCTGTTATACAAATCATGCATCAGACTAGTATTAATGTACGCAGCGCCTCTACTGGAGAATATGGTCCAGGCCAACATATTAAAACTGCAATAACTACAAAACGCTGGTATTGATAGACCAGACCTGGTATTTCAGTACCAGATCACTTCATAAGATTTGCGAAAAGGTGCTGATAGGCGAGTTTATTAAGCGCCTATCAATTTCCTTTTTCCCTTTCAATTCCTGTAAGGAACATGGGGGGTCTCAACCTCAACCAACGGGTTTTCGACATTTCGGTGACTATTTGTTTTCAGTGTATTATTAGTCAATTAATAGCACCTAGATCAGTTGAAAAAGGACCCAGTCAATCCTACCCGTCCAGGGATCGAACCCTTGACTCCGAAGAGGCAGCCGGATGCATTACTACATCGGCCACGAGACAGATAACCGCCTATCAAATAAATACTATGAATAGCAGCAAAGATAATCATCCCCTAACGGATCAACTTTCTCACAAACTATTACAGTAATTGTATTTGTTGCAAAAATTTGTTATTATAATCCAAAAACTTTTCGTCCAAAGTCCGTAAAACAATTTCTTCAGATTTATCAAATTTATATGAAAATTAGTTTCGTAATCGTCCTTGAAAAACAATCATTTTATTCATTTGTTTTTATAAATGAAACAAATCTTAAAAATAACCTATTTTTTATATATACGACTATCTCAAAATACGATAATGGATTTTTAAAATTCTGTTGCAATTTTATTATAAAACACCACTGAAAACTATCATCCAAATATTAAATTTTGTGCCAGAGAAGTCAAAAACCATTTTTTTCTAAATTCAGTGATTGGTGCAATCTTTGAATTTGTTTTAAAATTAAATATGTTCTATCGCTTGCCTAGACTAGTACAGTTTTTGATATTGATTATATTGAACAACTACAGGTAAGGAAATTTTATTGTTGAAACAGAGCAACATATATTTCAACGAAATTTTAAAAATTTATACTTTTTTGTCTTAATTTATTTAAAAATGCATGAAATGTTGAATAAAACACGGTCGATAAGTATTACACCTTTTATAATACACTCGCTACGCTTGTGGCTTTAATAAACAATAACTTTTAACAATGCCTTATAGTATCGATCTTGTTGTATATTTCATATTCCCTAAAATTGTTCAAAAATTTTATTTCAAACAAATTCATTTTTCTGGTTTTTACGTAGAATTACAAGACAATAGATTTCAAATTTTATCTCAACCAATTAAAATCTGAAAATTATATGAGTTAAATATAACTTAATATATAGAAAATGATAAATTATCATATTTAACATTAAAAAATATAAAATTCTGATTTTATACTGTAAATTTATACTTTCTTTTTGCACTTCTTAAATTTTTGCTTAAATTTCAATTTAATGAATGATTCAGTTCTTGGAAAATTTCGTTAAGTTTCAATATTTATTAAATTTGATTAAATTTAACGATAATCTATTTATAATACACATTTGTACATAATATCTTAAAATAATTGAATTAATGGAGAGGGTTGAAATGGGGTTAATAGTAATAGTAACAGTAATCAAAACACATTAATTGGTTTGCCGTGAAAGTGGATTCCGCTTCGTCACAGCTATTTGGTAACTATTAAACACGACAAGGACTCCAAAAACACTCTAACCTTTCCCATTGAGAAAGTGGAAGGTGTTTACCGCGTTGCTATTAGGCGGCAAAGTAATTGGATTTGTTTAGAAAAGTAAGGATAAATCTTCTAAAGTGAAAAATGTCTTTTGTGAAATGGATTTCTGAACTTTGACTCTGAATAAATTTTAACCTACTTTACAAGCATTTGAATAAATCATCTTATAAGTAACTGATATTAATTTTAGCTAAAGAAAGTCAAAAACAGAATTCTTCGATAATTCTTTTGAACTTAAATATTAAAGAATCGCCATAAAGAGGAAATGGCAAATTTATGGCTAGAATTAATATTTATACACGGAATAAATACTAATACACAAATCAATAGTTTTAAATTTAAATTTTGTTGAAACTCAAATTCAAAGAAGGTTCAATAAAAATCTGATAACTGCCAATATTTTATTAAGGACACATCTACGACATTCTGTTTTAACCGTATTTGAAGGATTAAATTTCAATTTGAAAATCAAAGGAGTTTTTAAGACTATATCTTTTTGTAAACAAAGTGTACAAATTGCCAATTCTGTAAATGAAGCAAGTTGGTTACTAAGATTGAAATTTGTATGAAAATTTTAGTCACAAACACATTTAAAAATAATGAACGAAAAATCTATACTAAATCGATATCACTTTTTTTTTATTTAAACAACCCACACCAATTGATTATCGTTTTTTTAATGATTAAATTATCGCATCATTATCATCGAATTTCTGATTTCCAACACGTATTATTGTGTTAATCGTTTTTATTCAATTTTTAGAATTAATTAACTATCAACCGCAAAATAATAACGAGCTTTGTCTTAAACAGCAACAAATCTCCAATTTGATAAGATTTTTATTAACCAAAGATAACTAACAACATCGCAACATTAAAACGTTTCCTTTCATTGTTATCTGCAGCCATTTCGGACAACCACTACTACTGAATAGAAGATCTCGTTTTTGATTAAATAGTAAAATATCTGTTGTTGAGAGAACACCCTGTCTTGTTCATCCCTTTCCAACTTCCTAATTCCTTCTAATGCCTCTGTTCCTACAATATTGTAAATATATTTCAATAATTATAAAATATGACACAAATAATAATAAACACAAGAACATTTCCTTCTTGTTCGAACTATTGACCAGCAAACATCAAATCAAACGAAAATAAATTACTCTAAAGGCAAGGAAGAAAAGACAGGTGAGTGGTCGTGTCTCAATGCATTAAACATTACTAGGAAACAGATTTATGGAGTTCCATGAAATCCTAACGAGGACTAGGGCTCCACAATCCATCTGCACACCACCTCCCACATATCCTTTACAAGATCTGAAAACCTGTCCGATACACAATTACAATTACTGACTAGGATTAAATTCCTAATTAGATACTTAAGTTAGTGTGATTCAGACATCAAACTCCAAGGGTTCTTATTCCAAGTAGAAGAATGGCGTAGAAGAGAACACGGGGAAGTATTTGAGAGAGTGGACAATTTCGTGCGGGCTATATTAATAGCCAAGGAACAAAACAATAGATCAAGTTGACTGTTGTAAGGGGCATAGGCTTAGAAATATCCCTCGCGGTGGTTCAGCTTATGTTCCCAAGCACGTTAGAGAAGGTATGCGGTTTACTTGGTAAAAGCCCAAATCACCCCGTCATCAATGTGTATGTTGCATATTCCACATACCCCGTTTTAAAAAATTATACAATTTCACTAATGATATTAAATCAAACTCTGAAATAAAATTGAAAAGAATCTATATGGATGACCAAAACTTTCCCTTAGGTCATCCTGGCTTCAAATTCACCAAAACCTCCCAAAAACCATGTGGTTAGAGTAGCATTTACTATTTCTCGTGAAAAATCATATAAAATTATAATGTGAAATTTACGAGGTTAATTAAAAGCCATAATTACACGGAAATTACACTCTAATTTATTGGAGTCACTCTAAATTTATTAGCAATAAACTACCAAAATTAAATAAATATTAACCGCGAAAGTGACTTTTATTTTCCTATTATTTCTCTAATTCAGTCATGTCGCCAAATTTCGCATCTTTCTTTTTTATACATTTTAAAGTGTCCTGAGGGATATTTCATAACAATATTTTGCCACATTTTCGTAATTCACACGAACTTTTAGCAACCACTCCTTTGACAATAAATTGAGCGAAATTAGTTGGTTAACAAAAAAAGGATAACCATGTTTGATAAAAATGAAAATAAAATATTATATTTTCTTCTTAAGTAAGTTTTTGTATAATAGTGAAAAAAATCAACTGAATATTTAATTAAATGCAAAATAGTATTTCTTATATAAAAATCATATATCAATATCCTTTAATATTACGAAATTGGTTGAGAAGTATAATTTTTTAAGCCTAAAAAATATTTTAAAATTCTTGTTCGAGCCTTCTATAAAATTTGTTTTGTGATTCAACAAAATCAAAATCAATTCAAAGTGGAATATTCTTTCTGAATGGCTAAGATAAGAAAAATACTATAAGCATGAAAACAATACACTTCATTATACAATCGAATTATATTGGAGTAATGTAAATGTTTAGTACGAATTTACTTTTTTATGGTTGAGGGATCAAAGTATGGGATCACTGTAAGCAAAGGCGATGGACACAGACGACGGATACAGCTAAACAGACAGAAATGACAATTGCCAACAATTAACCAGATCTGTTCATACACGATCATAGGACAAACGAAATAATGCTAGTGGAAGTGGGAATCACTAACAAGAGCATTCTCATAAACACTGAATTGACAAAGGCCAGGAAGTATGAACTGTTAGCAAATGAATTAGGACTGATGTACATATAAAGCTATAGACGAAGTGGTCTGCCTCCTCGAAGGCCGTGGGTTCGATCCCTGGGCGGGTAGGATTGACTCGATCCTTTTTCAACTGGTCTAGGTGCTATTAATTGACTAATAATACACTGAAAATAAATAGTCATGGAAAGTCTAACACCCGTTGGTTGAGGTTGAAACTACCTCTAGTTCCATACCGGAATGTTGTGGGAAATAGTATTATTACATATAAAGCTAATATTGTAGTCTGACTCGTACTGCTAACAAAATTCCACAACTTACTTGGGAAACATAGGAATCGACAAACGGTTAGCGACTTAAATTCAGTGCATAGTATTGAAAAGAACTAGCGAGTGTTTCGACTTAAAAAATGACAGAATTGAATATGAAATAATGATGAAAAACTTGTTGGAGGGATTAGATCGCTTGGAGGAAACTGAACAAAGTAATTAATAATAGAACGATTAACTCTGTTGTTACATTAATGTTTAATAAAATCATTTTTATTTTGATATGATTGTGAAACACATCAACAAACTAATTAGTTTTCTATTTATATCATCGAAAATACTTATCCCAGGTTTTTAGTTTTATCAATCACCCAAATAATGATTATTATTTACAATGTAAAGAAAGTAAAATTTAAAATAAATATTAATTAACAAAATTATCACACATAAAAGTCTAGTCCGGATATGAATCCTACTAAACCACAATATGACTTCACTTAAAAATTAATACAATTCGCCTTGGGGATCCCGCGCGTTTTTTGTCCTTTTTCCTGCTCTCTATCTCCTGGTGTAGAGTCCGCTTTGAAACGGATACTTTCCATATTGAGTTTGGTCCCCCACTTTGACATGGGGAAACGTTTCAACAATTTTAAATGCATTTAGTAATTAATTGCATCATCCCCATATAATTACATTTATTACCATGATAATGTAACTTTGGTTAACTTTTATTGTTTCTGCTACCGGCCGCGGACCTCCCTCCTCCACACCGCCTCTCTGTCGTCTCTCTCGCTCTTCTTTTTGCACAAAAAAACGTATGCGAACGGCACGGAATAAAGCCATTTTAGCACACAGTCACCCACACACGCCTAAATTGGCCTCATTTTATGGCGAAGTGGAGTGAAATCAGCGGCGAAAGTGGCTTATTTGTCAACAGGTACGTGAATGCGATTAAGACAATCACCAACTACTGTCGGCGAGATGGAGAATGGAAGAGAATGGGATGACAAAGATGAGGCTTCATAGAGGAAAAGGGGTGACTTCTGGTCGGAGAGAGAAAAAGAGCCAATATGACAAATCCAATTTTAAAACACATCAATGAAAGCTTAATACGATTTTATAAGCCAATCTATGTCTAACATGCTATTATACCAATTTAATTAGCATTTGAGATATACTTCTGAATTAGATATTATAGATTTAAATATTTAAAATTATATTTTTTGCAGAATAATTCTGTTGGTATGACGTGTTATCACTTATTGGCTATTTTAACTCATATAATTTAACTGAGGTTAATTACTATATTTTAAGAATTTTTTTTATAAATTCTAAATGAGAAATTTTCAATAAAAACTATATTAAATTTTATAGTTCTTTTGGAAAATAGTATTCGCAATTTAATTATAAATCTTTCGAATATATTTTTTTGTTATTTTTTTAAATCTTCTAATAATTTTTTATGTTTTTTTACAAAAAAAATATTAAAATCCACATTTTCTAATAAATATTTTTTACAACAAAATCGATAAGATAAGTCATAATTAAAAACATGGGTTGTCTTAAGGCACGAGCGAAGCAAGTGCCTTAAAGAAGGTCCGAGTGTTTAATAATGCTTATCGACCGAGTTTATATAAAATTGTATGAATTTCATACTACTTATTTTGATATTCGCTCTATGACGACTATTTTTTTCAAATCCTTATTCTTATTACTAATATTTTTTAATTATACTTAAAAATAATATTATATTATGTAAATTTTTTATTATTATCTTTTGGTGGAGCTGAGCATTTAAGGGTTATTCAATTTTTCTCTATAAAATATCCAAAATCCTTGGTATAATAATAAAAAGCTAGAACATTCCCGACAAACAATAGTGTAGAGTTGTCGCGGAGATGCGTCATTTTGACGTCACCATCAGCTATTTATTATCCATTCATTGTGTTGTTCAAATGCTTTTACCATGGGATAGGGTAAAATTCTAATTATAGACATCATTTAGTATTCCACACGAGAGCAGTAAAGGTCTGAACACTTTAAAGGAGAGATTCAATTTTATTTAAATGAATTGATTTCAAAGCATCATAGTTGTCATAGTTGTATAACTGACTTTGGAAAATTAACTGTATTTCACTAGTCACTAAATTAACATTTTTATAATAAAATTAATACAATCAATTATAATAAATTTATATATTGAAAACCATATACTGTTTTGAATATGACATTTTCTGTTACCATGGACTTTACAATTTAATTCTAATCAGAATTTATTTATATAAAATGGATTTATAATTATTTTAAAAATAATTTATTCGTTAAATTTTTTATTTCGATATTATTTTTAATCAAACCCTGTTGCTCTAGGCATAATGAAAATAAGTATTGAAAAGCCAAAAAGTAATTGATTTTAACATATTTAGGTTTCCGATCCCAAATTTTATTAAAACAATAGTCGTCCATTTTTGCTCTTTGCCTTTTGTATTTAAAAATAAATAATTTTTCTTCAGATTTTCAAACAGAAAAAAATTTTCAACAAAGCTGTAAAGTTAAGAAAACCCCCAATTTATTTTAAAAATTTTATAACGCAATAATTCATAATTCTATAAAAAAAAAATGTATTACTTTTCAATCGTAATATCCTTATTTAAATTAATTAAATAAATTAAGTTATATTTAAATTTAAAAAAAAAATTCAATTCAAGTATAATCTTTAATCTTTTCCTGAAAATTTATAAAATCACAGATCTTTTCTTATTTTTAGGAATAATAATTTTTCTAAGGAAAAGTATCTTAATTTATCAAGAATAAAATAAACGGAAATTTATACATAATTTTGAGAAGAGAGTTTTTGTGCAATTTCATTCGAACGACAATTTTAATTAACTAATTTCTGTAAATAAAAATTTGTAAAAATACTTCTAATATTAATTGCCATTCAAACAATTAACATTAATTGTTATTCATTGTATTTGACAATATCTAATACATATCGGATATTTTATCCAAGATTTGTTATATCGTGGTTGTCACTCCATACACTCAGAATTTTTAATGTGATATGTAGATTTCAAACAATTATTTCGATAAAAATCACTATATAACACTTCTCTTGAGTGATTTGAATAGCTTAATTGGTAAATACATGATAATTAAATTTGAGGATACAAGCTCGATGCTCCAATTTTGGTATTTTTATTTTTTTCTTTGTTATTAAATTTGTATGAAATTTAAAAAAAATGTGTTTCTTTTTAATTAATTGTATAAAAAAAATAAATTTTAGAAAATTCAAATAAAATTTTTGCACCAACAACATCCCACTGGCTACGTAAATGAGACGGTATCCGCCATTGGGGAGGGGAGGTCAAGGGGTAATAGAAGAAAATAAAATTTTACTTCAATAATTTTTGTGCCCTTAG
>JXOV01002074.1:0-38319 GCA_001014945.1 Clogmia albipunctata
TTTATATCAAAATTGGGAAAATAAAATTATATGTTTTTATTATGGAATTTCAGAATCTAAATGTATGATACTGAAATATTTTTACGTCGAATATTTCACAGAAACATTTTTGAATACAAAATAGAATTGGTTCATTCTATTTTATTATTTTAAACAAATCTTGAATTTTATAACTGATTTTCCATTTTTAATAAAAATTTCTTAATTACTTTATATAAAAATAATACTAAAAACAAAAATAAAATACCAAGAATTAAAAATCCCGGTTAAGCTATTAATAAACTTGTTCTACTGACTGAATACTTGAGAGTCACTTGAGCTATATCAACAATAAACTAATCAAAAGGAAGCCAATAGATAAGAATCTAATTGATTAATGTCTAAAGTGGTATAAAAACGGAAGTATTTTCGCAGAACGAGTCAGTTTTCAGAAGTCTGTTGCGATAAAAATGATTGTGAAATATTGTCTGGTGATTATCGTTTCAATCGGAGCCGCTTGCGGATTTCCTAATTGGCGGATCGTTAACGGCAAAGACGCTGTCCTTGGCCAGTTCCCCCATCAAGCGCTTTTGCGGATGACTTTACCCTATGGCCGGTCCCTTTGCGGTGGAAGTTTGATAAACGATCGGTGGATTTTGACTGCTGCTCATTGCGCTGACGGAGCTTTGGACGTTGAAGTGAGCTTAGGCATTTTGCATCCAACCGGGGACTCGGGATTGGTGTTGGTGTCCAAAGAATACTACGTCCATGAGAATTATGATCCCTATCAAATTTCGGACGATGTTGCTCTAGTAAAACTGCCACAAGCCGTTAATTTTACCGACAACATCAAGCCTGTAAACCTTCCAAATGGAATAAACTCGAGCTTTGAGAGTGAAACTGTGATTGCCAGTGGATGGGGACTGAAGAAGAATGGAGGAACCGTGGCTAATACTCTTCAGTACGCTCCTTTAAGCATTATTTCGAATCAAGAATGCAAAATGACCTACTTCCAAATAATTAAACCGACAACTATTTGTGCCGTTGGTCCCAATTCGGAGAGCACTTGCAACGGAGACAGCGGTGGACCTTTGATACTGGAAGATAGCCAGACATTGGTTGGTGTCACCAGCTTTGGCCATATTATGGGATGTGAATCTGGAATAGCTGTAGGATTCTCCAGAGTCACATCTTACATCGATTGGATTAATGATCATATCAATAAACACTGATTTCTAATATTACCAATGAATAAATAAACGACATCTTTATATTTTCGTGAATTATAATGAAGTTCTTATTATTTTATAACTAAGATTGCACAAGCCACTTAAAGCTTCAAGTAGCTTGATAAGTCGATTGCTAGAATTACATCATTTTTTGTGTAATTATATGAATATATAGTTATAGGTATAGGTTATTGCAGCTAGAGAATCATAGTTTATCATTTATTCAAATCATTACCTATTAGAAGAAAAAGCAGATTATCAAGAGTAATTAAATTTTAAGAAATAAATTACATTTTTTGTCAGTCGTTAAATCCAAGACCAGAATTATAAATGAACTCTGCAACCACAAATTAATGATTTTATCAAATAGAGTAAATTAATTAATTAAACTACTTTGGAAGAAAACAACCTAATCTTCAATAGTGACATCGATGACCTTCCCTAAAATTATTTGGACGATCGACCACATCATCCGAGAAATCCTTTTCAGTGCGTCCAGAATTCTTGTTATAAATACCAGCTGACCACGAACAATTGTCCTTCTTGTTACAAACTTTGTTCATAAAACTTTGTTTACCAATCTCTCGTCAAAACTTTTTTTTTGTAAAATTATTAATTTTTTAAAATTTGCTTTGGGAAATGATAGTCAATTTCTTTATCAAAGCGAAAATATGTTATAAGCAATTCTATTAAAAAAAGAACACATTAGTATCCGATGCTTACTCTAGAAAGTGGATCATACGCGTACAGTGTTTAGTTATGCTTTATTCAATTACCACAGACAATAAAAAATCACAAAAATATACAAAATTAATACTTTGTTCCAAAATTCATCTTTTAAGAATCATAATTTTTGATTAAAGTAGTTTGGAAATAAAATATATTTTAACAGTTTTCGTAAGGTACTACAATAAAATAGGTTATGATTTATTAATGAAATTGTATTGTTCTTCATTTTGTAAATGCCCAAATGTAAAAACGTTTATTGAGGTGTCTAATTGTGGTTTGAAAGGTCGGTGCTATCAAGCGTAAATCAGTGATATAATGTAATTTGGCAACTATATAAAATTTTGTTAAAAACTGGCTGGAAATACACATAATTACACACTCGTGTCTTTTAGAAAATTCATTTCATTCGTTTTCTAAAACTTAACTCGAGTTTACTTATGGCCCTTTTCTCCCACACGTGGTTTATAAAACTAATCTGAAATTAATTTCCATCATATGATAATAGGCAAAAGGCAAATTAATTTACTCAACAAATATAATATCTTATTTTATAATAATGCAAATATTATGTATTGACATGAGTTTACGACACGATAATATAGTTTTTTTTATTTAACTTGTCAACAAATTGGAGCAAAATTCCATGCTTTGAAAATGATTTTATCATTACTTATTTCTTATAAATAACTTTACTAATCCACTACTAATCCCCTCTTATAAAGATTGCGATTATTATATTTAAAACGTGTTTCTATTACAACAATCTAAACTAAATATTAATTTAGTTTAACATAATAAACGTGATTTCCCGATTATTTATTTATTTAAATAACAAGATAATCGTTTTGAATAAATAAATAACAAATATCTGGACAAATTGTTGATACAGTCATCTTTACAAATCATCACCTGTTCTTCCTAATGCAACAACATAGTTTTTAAAAAGCATTACAAACTAAATAGAAAAATCTACTTGAAGTAATTCTTAAGAGGGAGTATAATAACATACATAGTAGTATGAGAGTATAGTATAATAGCGAATTTGGAAGAAATAAAAGAAAGTATGTCTTAATTTTAAGCCAAATGCAAGATAACAAGTCAATTGTTGAATTGACAATGTTAATAATCGACTAGAATACCTTCTTTCACTTTATTCTGATAACATATTTGGTTAAAAAAAAAGATCAGAAAATAAAATGTATGTCAATTAATAATAAATAATATAAAATAATAGTCAAATAAAGAGTTCTAGTTAAACCTTAAAGCAAAGTTTATTTTCTTATCATATTTTTAAATTTTTTGAAGTAATTATAATCCCTAATTATATATCATAAATAAAAGAAAAAATATGGGCTCAACCGGGATTTGAACCCGGGACCTCTCGCACCCAAAGCGAGAATCATACCCCTAGACCATTGAGCCGCTTGAAATTCATACTTTCAAATTTTACCAAATTCATTGAAAAGAAACAAAATCAAATTTCGGCATTAGTGAAGTGGTATATGTGTTCATGTATAATTTGCCAAAGTCATCATTACCTTTCATTTCAAGTGTTTGAAAAGAAATGGAAGTCATTATTATAAATTGTAAAAATACTTTCGCAAATAGCAGGTAAATTGTACAATTGTGTATGACTGTTTGAAATACACAAAAGTTATGTACGACAATATTAAAAAACACACATTACATGAATTAAATTTATGCAAATTAATGTCTTTTTATGTTCTACACACAAATTAAACGTTTTCTAAAGTTATTAATATATAAATCTAAACCTATATTTTACCATAAGAATTTTTAACTAAAATATTCATATTTTTTCCTTTCTTTTGATCCCCACAAGGGGACATAGGGCACTTTCAATGCAAGCCTTGTCTGTGTTTCGTTAATCATTGTTATTTGGAATTAGAGATTAGCTCATTGCCAATTGTCCAAAATTGTTTCACACCGAAAACTGGTTTTTGAGTACTATTTTTCTATGAGATGGTGTGTACCATTCTCTTCCACAATTAAACAGTTCATTCAATGGATTGGAACACGATGAGGAAAGTTTAAGATAGGAAAATTAGGAATTTGGATAGGGAACTGTCCAAATACAGAATTATAAACTTAAGTAGAAAGTAAGGAAAAGAAAGTAATTAGGAAAAGCATTAGCTGATGACAATGATCAAGATTTGAACCCGGTACCTCCAAATTTATTTGGAAATAAAATTAAAAAAATATTTTATAACTTTAAATTAGTTTTCAATTAGTATTTAATTAGGTAGTGAGGTGATACTCTTGTTAAAACCTCTATCCAAAAGCTCGTATCTAGAAAAAATCACATGTTTAAGAAAAATCTTTAAAAAAACAAAAGACAGAGCTTAATTTCTTCGAGGTTTGGCTAATGCCAGTGCAGCTCTATGGATGTCAATCTTAACTAATAACGGAATATATGAAGAGTAGTTTGCTGAATTTCGCAAATTAACAACTGTGTAATATTTTGTTGAAAATGCTGAATAATTCTTAAAATACTATGATAAGAAAGTAACATATAAAATAATAGTAACATGAGAATAGTTGTAGTTGTAAGAAATGTTTAAAATGAAGGTTTTTTATTATGCCTATTCACACTTGACTATCATAAAGTTAATTTTAGAATTTAACTACTATTTCACAGATTGCGATTAAAATTTAATTTATGGCTCTTTTTCTTCCAAACTTATCTTGAAATAGATATTCAAAGCCACCTTGTTTACAATTTTTAGTTTTGACAATCAGAAATTTTAAAATTGAATGTAGTTAACCAGAACAATATTTATTCATTGAAAAAATCTCTTCTCTGTCCAAAAATCTCACAATTTAATAGGTTTAAATATATAAAATAATTAATTATAACTACGTTCCAAAAGAAGATGACTTTATTTATAATTTTTCCAAGTTATATTTAATTTATAAATATAATCAAAAATTTAGTAAAACAATCAAATCATATTAATCCATTTTAATTATTCCGGTTTCTGTGTTTAGGATTACGCAATAAGGTTTTCTTGAAATAGATTTTAGACGATTTTAAAACAGATCAAGTTAAGAAATATTGTTAGATAAGATTGATAAATTCATAAACATGTGAATTATTTATTCAAAATGATATAATCGAATTAAAAACAATTAAAACTAACCGTTTAGGTTAAACTAAGCGTTTAGGCCACAAGAGTTTGATCCACAGGATCGGAATAACATCTATGCCCCGGCGTTGTCTAATACGAATGCTCTCATTTTAAGTACTCCCATTACAAAGTTTAGCAGCCAGGTCACCGGTCACCAGGACGACATGGCGACTGCGTGGTCCTTGTCGGCCCTTTCAAAAATAGTCCCAAACCAAATGAAGGTGACCTGCAGTACTTCACAATGGGTCAGTTCTAAATAAAATACACCACCGAGTCATTTTCGTTGAGATTACACATCTTGCAGTGAACATCGGGATTTAAGTGGTGTGAGATCCCGCCGGCCCAGGGACTCTGATAATCTTTATTCAAAAATAGAAGATGATAGATGATGCGACCCCTGTTCAACGTTACGCTAGGAAGTTGGAAGTCCCTGTACGATAGCGACAGCTGCCTGTAGACACCGCAGTTTAGTAATACTATATTATATTGAACTTATTAATGGTTCTTTCAAATATAAACTTAAAATCAACAGTAATTAACAATCATTTTTGGGTCTAATAAGTTGAATATCACTTATTTTGTGCCGAAATGCAAAAAAACCGCAAGAACTCTCTCACTCAATTCAGTAAAAAAGTATTGATATTATTAAAAAATAGTGTTAAATTCGGTACAAGATAGAATCTAGATAACAATATACATCTGTCTAGTCTTCATTTTAACAGTAAAAAAACACCAACCAGATTGATACATGCATTTTTCTTCCGGCTGATGACAAAGTTGAGCGGCTTTGCTTAAAATAACAAATTATTTACTTAAACATTGAACTTAGAAATTAGTGTAAGAACATTAGGGGACCTTCCTGAAAGTATGTTTGAATATTGTTTTGTAATATGCTACGAAGATTTTTCTTTGTAAAGATTCGAAATGGAATTAAATTTGAATATATTAAATGTAAGGCCAGCTTCTTTGCCTCTTAATTTTCATCTTTAAACTCAGTCTCAGACTGTTTGCGATAAACATACAATTTTTACATTTTGAAAAAAATAACAGATAAAATAAACATTCATTAAGTCACTTCTTCAAATTTTGCAAATTTGTTTCAAAATACTTATTGTAGTTCCATGAAATATTCAATAAAACATGCAAAATATGCTCTTATAAATAATGGTCCATCCTTTTATCGAAAAAACTTCCGTTACATTTTGATAATATGAATCAAACTAGATGCAAAAATATTCTGAATTGTATGTGACGTTTCTTTCTAATGCATCTTTATTTATTGCATACAAAACATCTGCCTATTATCATTTCCCATTATTTATGAAGGACAATCTTCTAAATTTCAATTCCATTCACATTGATAAATTGTAAAAGATAGTGCGATAAGCTTTTGTGCAAAAGCTATTAACTTTGCATAGAGTACAAAGGGCAGAAAGATGGATTGTAATAGTTCATTCAGAGTCTGGAAAGAGAGAGTGGGACCGTATCCGATCCTCTGTTCGTTACCATATAAATTGAAACCTGAAATGGGTTTGTGTTTTGGAGGTGGCAAGAGGGATGTTCATTTTACATTTTATTCAAACCGAGAGTCTTTATCGGAAATAGCTGAAACTGGAGCCATTTCTGTGTGATGCCGTGATAAATAGATGGTATCTACTATCTGTTTTGGTATTGTGCGGCGAAAATCGGCCAATAAAAGAGGATGTATTCGAAATTGATACGATATCAATTTACTTTGGAATTATGGCGAAAATGGAAGGATTTCCTGGTATAGAGAAGACGACGACGGTGGAGGCAGAATCCGAGAATTATGGTCATAGACCCGATATTTGTTTGTGGCTGGTGGTAGGGTTACCAAGCGTTTGAAAAATAAAAATTATGAAAAACTTTCATTTAAAGAACTTATATGTCTTGTCTATCTATCTTAATCAATGAAGCTGTATTTTCTTAAGAACTTACACAAATAGTTATAAAAAATTATTTTATGCATTTTTGGTTGCTTAATATTGATATTATAACACTCAAGTGCTTTAAAGAATTCTTTAAAGTAAGCGTGCTTTCTCTTTATTATTAAAGTGTGGCCTCCGTAAAATAAATCCATTTAATTTATATGGTCGTCAGTTTTGATGGGTGTGGCTGGCCTGTAATTAGTCAGTATTAACGATTTTTATTCGAAAACCCACCTATTGGAAATTTTTGAACTATGAGTTATGAGCTATGAGTGAGAGAAAGAGATGCAAAATATTCTGCTTTGTGTAAAAGAGGGATATAAATTTTTCAAATTTTTAATTTAGAGCCGCTTAACAAACTTTTTAATAAAACAATTATTTTTTTATTTTTGTGTAAATTTATTTTAAAAATGCATAAAATGTTGTATAAAACACGTTCGATAAGATAAGTCATTATTAAACACTCGGATCTTCTTTAAGGCACTCGCTGAGCTCTTGGCTTACAACAACCCTTGTGTTTAATAATGACATATCTTATCGACCTTGTTGTATAAATTAAATAACTATTAAAAGATCGATGTTCGTGTTAAAAAAATTTATTTTGGGATAAAAATCAAATACGTATATATATAGACCATATATGGTCTGTGGACCATTTTAAGATTGTATGAATTTTATTTGAAGAGAAATCCTCTTCTTTTTAGACCAATATTTTTAAACACTGATTTCCTTTACTCATTTTTAAAACGTTATAAAATAGAAAAACAGAATCATTTAAAGATTTCCCATTACATTCTAGTACGAAACTTGGAGTAGTCTCTACCTCGGCCAACGAGTTTAGAGACTTCTCGTGACTATTTGTTTGAGTGTATTAATAGTCAATTAACCTCTTTATTTCGCAATATTATTGAAACACAAATGGAAACTCTGTTGCGCTAGAAAAATATCCGAGTGAAATTCGATCCCACGGGTGCTAACCGCTAGACCACTCAGGCGAATTTAACAGAATTTAAACTATTTGAAGATTTAAAAATTGACCAATTCGACAGAAAATGGTTTTAGCAAATAAATCAATTTAAAACAGCTGTATTATCAATTTGCAAATGTTAAAACGTTATACTTGTAATTAATTAGAAAAACAAATTGTGTTCTACGTACAAGAAAGTAAAGTCGTCTGTTATTCAATGTAGAATCGAGTGTGAAAACTGGAGACGAATACGCTTGTTTTATCGTTTAGTTTATTTCAATTGGTCATGAACATCAGGTTACTTAATAAGTAATAGTCCAAACCCCGGTGGAAGGGCCAGAGCTAAATTTCATACAAATCAGTCAAAGCCACATCTTTTCGGCCAATATTTTTAATTGTGTTGTGACTGGAAATTTCATAGTCCAATTCAAAATCAATCTTAGTATCTAACGTGCTTCAGTCACATAATTGACAATTTGTTCACATTTGTTTACAAGAAAATGACGTCTTAAAAGGACATTTGATTTTCAAATCGAGTTTTGTTTTTAAAATACGGGTGAAACAGGATGCTAAAGATGTGTCTTCAATTAAATAAAAGGAATTTTCAGGTTTTCAAATGAACCTTCATAGTTTTAACAAATTTTTAAATAAACACTATTGATGTGTGTAATAGTACATATTTGTGCCGTCCTTTTTTTCTTCATATCTTTTCACGACGATGCTCCATAAACGATTGTCATCAGTTTCCAAAGTTATATCTTTCTAAATATCAGGGATATTCAAAATGAAACCTGTAATAAGAAAACCCTATAGTAACAGACCTGATTTTTTCTTAATCCAAATTATTATGGCAATCCTACTTGCTGGGAATGGCAAACAATTACGAAAGAAAATCCGTATTGAATTATGTGAAGCGAGACGCGGCAGCCGGGAAATGGGCTGAGGCGAGGCGGGAAGGAAGAGTCTAACTGAATATTCATCCTCTGCGCTCTGTGTGCTTTCCTGGGCACACACTGTTTCTATGCCACCAACGGATTATGTTCTTCTGACCAGGATGGATGCCTCTTCCTCCCTCGCTTTCCTCCCTTCATTCCTCTTCGAACACTACTACTCCTCTTCTCTCCATTCAATCCATCTCAATTCATTACACTGTTGCTGTTACTATTGGCCAGCAGCCAACAGCGGAGCGCACAGAGAGCGCAGGGAACACGAATCCCAGTCCTCCTGTCAACAGTCACTATCAGCGGTATTATACCAGCTCTAAATTTCATTAGTCGTCCCCAACTCCCGACAAATGTCCACTATTCCGAATTTAAGCCTGACAGGAATAGTGTCAGCTGTCGCCGTGCTAATATTCGGAATCGCGAATTCAATAAATTTGATGCCACTGAACGATTATAGAGGTGATTGTACCTTCTAGTTTATGGTATTGGAGGCACGTAGTGCAATAGATTGGAAGGGTTGAATTAATTAATTGGTTTTTTATAATTGAACTTTTATATCAACTAACTTAATAATTTATATTTACCATGAATTGAAAGTTACATACGCTTATTTTGATTGCTAATGTATAATAGACAAAAGCATTTTTGAAACTTTTCTTTTGTTAAAGTAACTATCTCTTAGACATACATACTTTGATTTTTTCAAATATCTTTAAAACCGTTTGATTTGTAACGGTGAATTGGGGGGGAAAAGCGAAGGGTTAAGAAAATGGTTTCTTTACATGAAACGTTAAGAACTTTTAAGAAATACCGAAATCTAAACTTTAAATCATTGTCAGTTTTTACTGTAATCAATTCAATTCAAAACAATTTTTTAAACTTTTTTTTATTTGATTTTATTCAATTCTATGAAAAAATATTTACTTGTTAGTAACAAAAAGTTCCTCATAATTACACACTGTTTATTTATACAATATTTGATATGCACAGAGCAACACAAAATTATGTTGTTTTATGTTTTTGTCTCTAAATTTTAGAACCCCAATAAATCAATTTGGATTTTTTCCCATTAAATGTACAAATGTAAAGTATTGCTTAAACTATAGTTCTAATCTCTAAATGTGGTTGAAATAAAACTTGCTCTTATGAGAATATTAGTGACACAGTGTATGGTTCTCTATTCCCATCATATATCGAAAAATAGAAACCGGAAGTTATATTTGCTTGAATTTGTCTTCTTATTCTTTACTTCTTTACATATTTTGATAATAAATAGCTTCTAAATATGAAAATTGAATACAATTTTGTTAAAAACAGATTACCAAACACTCGCATTATAGGAAACTCATTTCATTCGTTTTTTAGAAATTTTCTGGTGTTTAATTATTGTCCATTTTTCCCATTCGTTGTGTATTTGTTCGAAAAGACTTATTTGACAAAAAATATTAAAACTTTAAAATGGCCTTAAATTCAAAGTTAGTTATAATATAGTTTGATGAGTTTTTAACCTAATTTAAGAATAATTATTATTTTTTTTAAGTTATTGCTCTAAAAGCCTCATTATTTTCTACAATGTAGAATTGCTGATTAGGTTGAAATTTTAGACACTTTCCAATAAACCAGTTTATAAAAATACAACAAATTTATGTCCACCCATCGCCGCACGTTCGCTCCTTCGCAAAATCGGTACTCAGATGGCAGAAATTTATTTCGATGGAACGTGTCCAGATTGGCCGACATCTGGCCATGAGATCTGCAACAGCATCGGTCGGGCAGCTAATTTTAGCAATGGATTCGTTTTATCTAAACATGTCTCAATCTCACCCCCAATTGACGTACACAATAAAGTCCTCGACCCGGTTCCAGGGCCAACAATTCACGGAATTTCAATATTGGGGATTGGATTCAAATTCATTTCCAAAGAACACTCCAAATTTAATAGATTAAGTATGAATTTAATTAAAACTGGAAATTGAGTTAAAATTTGATCCGATTTTTCAGATGAAATTAAAAGCAATTTAACTCAAGTTTTAATTACTTTTTAATATTGTTTAATGCAGTCACTAATTAAAATGTGTTTTTTTATTCATTAAACAAAAGAGTTCTTAACCATTAATTACTCCCTCACACTAGAGTATACAATATATAGAACCTCAAAAACTGGTTCTCTTGCAATATAACGGTTGGATAAAATCGTTGTGTTTTTTATGATATTATTTGTCTGGCAGATATTGTTTTCAAATGATTGGTGTTTGTTTGATATTTTAAAAAACTTTCATTTTTTCTATGAAATCATCAAACTGAATCTTTATTTTAAATTTCTATAAGTCAGAAAATCACTTTTTGGGCACACCAAATTCAAATACCGAACGAGAGAGATCACTTAATACTTATGCTTTTTAGGAAGTCATTTTAAAAATGAAAAGAATATAAGATTATTTGGATTTTGTTTTAAAACTATTAAAAAATGGATTTTAATTATAATAATAAATGAATTTACTAACACGTAAAATTTTGATTTGATTAGTATTGTAATTTTTCTAGCGCGAAAAAGTATTTGTGTATATCAATAACATTGCGAAATAATATTCATAGCGAATTATAAATTTGTGATGGCGCAAACAAATAAATGAAATGGGCGGATTGACTGGATCCGTTTACAACCGGTCTTAGGTGCTATTAATTGACTACTAATACACTGAAACACAAACAGTCACGTAAAGTCTAACACCCGTTGGTTGAGGTTGAGACTACCCCTAGTTCCGTCGTAAATGTCGTGGGAATGTTTTTTTTTTTAGTATTGTAATGCACTAATAAAACACATATTGATTTTATATTTTGAAAATGATAAATTAAAAAAATCATTAATTAGGAAAAAAAATTATTCGAATATTCGAATAACTTGTGAAAAATTATTTATTATTCGAATAGTTATTCGAACTTGGAGTCCCTAAAAATAAGCAAGTAATATTTTAACTAGTTTTTTTTAAATTTATATATGGATAGTTTACAAAAAATATTTTAAATGTATTTCTTAATACGAGGGTCACTAAATATATAATAATGAAAATGCGTCTCTTTAGCATCAAAAAGGGTTTTATTTTTTTTATAGTATTCTCCAGCATGATTTATGCACTTTTTCAACTCCGATTGAGACATTTCCGAAACATGGTTTGATCCATCAATTTTATGTTTTGGCCGGTCAAAAAGACTCTGGTTTGAGTCGATGTGTGAGAGCTTGCATTTCCACGGGGAACAAAGTTTCGTCTTTTCTTGTTCATTTTTGGAATTTTGCGGAATACTTCAGGCAAACAAATTACGGTGTTCCACTCAGAATTAACCCATCTTGTCGCGATAATCCACGTCAAAAGTTGTAAAAATGATCGCACGAAAATGTTCACGCATTAATTCCATTTTTGCCACATTACATTTTTTTACTGTAAAAACACAAATAATGGTTATACGTCAAAACGTTCTAAGTATGATTATGATTCAAAATGTTAAACTATCCAATGCAAATGTCAAATTGTATCTGGAAACAGTAAGTGTTGCATAGGCCAAAAATATATGTAGTGACCCTCGTAATACATTATTATATGCAAAAAATATATGAATATATGAAACGTCTCAATTAGGGTAATGATTTTGTTTAGAACAAAAAGTGGAGAAAGAATAACGTAAATATTAGTGTATATAAAGAGTAAATATAAGAGTATATTTTTCGGATTCATTTTAGCTCATTGTTTAGAAATTAATTGATTTGCCTTTGCAAATAAAAAGAATGTGTTTGAATGGCTACTTTTCTTCAAAATTTATATTGAAATAAATTTAATGCCACATTGGTGCGGATGCTATCTATTGTTTTTACCAGTCCAAATTATCAAAATTGAATAAAATAAGGCAGTATAATAATTTTTCGGCCACTAAATCTTTTTGTCAAAACATCTAAATAAGCGTACAAATTCCATAAAATCACCGAATTATGGTCCCAAATAAATTTCTGGCGATTCTTTAAATTTTGGTTCAAATATGAAAATACCAATAAAACAAATTAAGTAATAACACACTCATTTCATTTTTGAGAAAAAATTTTTGGGATAATTATTTGAATTTTTCCATTCATTTTATAAATTATAAGAAAAACATTGGTCATTAAAAATTAAATTTTAACTTCAAATATAGAAACATTCACAAAAAGGATATCTTTCGGTCTAGAATTTTAAACAATGAACATTATCCTTAATTTAATGTTTTTTCCAAGATTTTATTTGAAAACATTAAACGGACCGCTTTAAATAATGCGGCTCTGCAAGAGGAATGTGGAATTTGGAAAAGGTTCGTCCACGTTGTTGGTAAAAAGGGAAATTAGGGGTCATCCATCAAAGTATTTCTAATGTGTTGTGTCCTCCAAAGTTGGCGTCTGATTAAAATGTAAATTACGTCCCATTTTATCCTTGATCAGTATCGACAGTCAAGTCACCTCGACACTCTCCATAAATTTTCATTAATCCATATTTTTTCTGTTCAAAGTCGAACCTTATCACACAGAACCCTCACACATTTCCATTGAGAAGAGAAGTCAAGGGATGTGATGGTGAAAGAGGAGAGACTAAAGCATGGAAGAGAAGAGGAGAGTAGGAAAGGGACATAAGGTCGGAATGGGGATTCCTTGTTCCATTATCCGAGTGTTGTACGTTTGTCTGTGGGAGGCAATCGTCGGCGTTGACATCGGACATGCAATCACCATTCATCAGAGTACTCCTCCGACGTCTTCGTCGTTGTCGTTCTGACTTGGCTTTGCTGCCGAGAAGGGAGGATTACTGCAGGAATTCAGGTCACACAATCTCTCTCCTCGTCCCTCACCATTTCCCCGTTCGCATTTTGCGTATCTCAATGTCTCCATTCCACTTCCCACTGGTCTAATCCAAGGATCAACCAATGTATCATCTTATTTAATAATAACTAGCCAGATGATACGCTGGGCATTGCCTTAGCCAAAGCTAATGTTATTTATTTTATGATATGACACCACTAAACTGCCGTCATTGGAAATTGGCAATAATATAAAAAAAAATTTGAAAATATGAGCTGGAAAAATTTTATTTATTGCGACGTCATCTAAGTTGGGCTAAATAAAATCCCTTTTTTATCAAATAATGTGACAGTAATCCTGAATTTATCTTCCAAATCTTAATTTTCCCCAAACGTAAATACGTGTATGAGTAAATTGTCAACGTGATTATATTATTTATTATGTAATAAATTATCAAAAAGCTCCTAATATTTTAGTTTTTTTTATTACATTTGTGATTATTATGTGTTATGTACATTTGTTGATTAAAAAAATCGATAAAGTCATTTAAGATCTATAAAAAAAAGTGGTAGTTGATTAGGTAACTGGTATTAAATGAAGATCGTAAGAAGAAATAATAATAATAATAATATTTCGATACAAGTGGTGAAATAGAGGTTATTACTATACGAATTTGCTTTGTATTTTGACGAGCGCAACCAGTTATTAAGTCAATAAGTGCACTAATAACCGATTTCACATGTGTATCGAACGTTATTTTGTGTAATTCTGCAAAAAATAGAAGTTATTCGATAATTAATAATAAAACCGTTCACAACGGTTTTTTTTCAAATTGTGCAACCACAACTCACAACGACATTATTATATTTAAATATAAACTTGTTATGACAATAATATGTAATTTCATTTTATTGGTGACAAATCACTTCGTTTCTTATTTAATTATGAATTTAAAATTTAATTCTCTATTAAATAAAACCATTATTTATTTCTGTTGCTTTTCTGCAATTACCGAATAGTATTACATATACTTGCAAATTGAATATGTACGTGTATTTGAGTAATTGACGAAGCAAATATTATACCTCTGTTTTTTAACATTAATTGTATATTACTTTCATTTTTCAAAGAACTGCACTGGTAAGTGATCGTTTATTATTCTTAGTTTCTTTATTTTCGGCGGAGAAAGTTCTCAATTGAATCTAGACCAGTTATGCGATGGAGATCAGTTGTTGGTATTATGGCGAGCAAGGAGTGCTCTACTGAGTTATGCAGATCACCAGCTATAGAAACAGGAGTGAGAGGTCCCATGAGATTAAACGCGGAGGACAATAATTAACAAGAAACCTTGGGCCATAAGAGCTTTTGACTCTTAGAAAAAGATGTTGCATTATCGACGATTACGTACAGAAAGAGGTGGAGGCTTGTCAGACATCCACTATTGTTAATTACTTAATATTAATATAATTTACAAACCTATATTGACAATAATAATTTACTAGATCATGAATCAGGAAGGAAATTGCTTCTCAGGTCGTGGACTGTGGCGGGAAATTTGGATCACCATAGTGTTAATAAAGATAGATCAAATATCATTTTGAACATACTGTTATTCTTTCGGCAAACTTCGTCTTACCATTTTCATTATTCTTAGTCAACAGTATAAATCTGTGGGGATGAAATTACAAATGAAAGGGAAATGAACCGTCGTGTTAATAAAACCCACATGGATTAAATCAATAGTTGTTTTTATTAAAATAAGAATGAAATTTTTTATTCCAAAACTAAAAAATAAGTCAAAAAATGAAGTGACATTACCATTTGGAGCTGACGCCTTATCATAATAAAATCCAAAATATCATAAAAAAATTCTTAATATCGATACAACCGTTTTAGAGGAACTTGGTCAAACTTAGGGTGACAAAATAATTTTATATATAAGATGACAAATTTGATAAATAAAAAAGGTATTCAGAAGCCACACTGTAATAATAAAAACACTAGTTCTTAAAAGCGACATTTACAACACAAGTGTTATGGAAATAAATATATCAGAACAAATCAGAATGCCCTAATATCAATTTTATGAAACAAATATGCTTTACATAAGTCGTATCAACATTCAATAATTGAATCACCTTTTCTATAATTTAAACGAAACACTACAGTTCTTAATTTAAATTTAATTTTCAGATGAACGCTCTCTAATTTTAAATTAAAAATAAATAATAAGCAAGGGCCTCTTGACAGGAACTGAGACCGATTGTGGTTATGACCGCATTAACTTGCAATCACCATCAATTTTCTCGGTATAATTCTATGTCCTGGCATAATTTAAAATGTATCTATGTTTCGCAACGTGAAATTCCCCCGACCGCAGCACAGCGCAGCGCAGATTATAGTTCTGCGGGATGCTCATTATGTTGTTAAAAAGGTATGTGGCTGTGGCTGATGCCCTTCTCTATCTGTCTCGGTGAAACACACGTGTCGCAAAAAGAGCATCAATACTGGGAAAAGGTTGAAGGAATTGGAGCAGGATAATTACAGATGTTTCAACGATTCATGGCTCACTTTGATTCGCATTTTATTCATCCGTCCCTATGAATGGATAAAGGGGTGCGGAAGTGAGGAAGAGGAGGTCGTGGAGGACATAATTTTATCGTCCTGACTTGTCTACAATAGTATCAGTGCTGGTGAAAAGCAGTTGTAATGTCGTCGTCGGTATTGAAATGCAATAACCTAAATGTGAATCGATTAAATGCAGTTCATAAAACTGGCCATAAAATTGGCAAATGGACATCCCAGACGAAATTAAAATTGGATTCAAATGCAAATTTGTCATTACGAATTTATCGTTGAAATGCATTAAAACCAATGAAATTTATTACATTTATAAAACATCATGTTTCACAAATAAGAAATATGTTATATTTATATATTTTAAATCGTGACTTGAGTTTTTATAATTGTAAATTAAATTTTTAAGTAAACCAATATAACAATAGCGGTAAAGACAGTTTTCAACTAAGTAAATTATTGTTAAGGACAACTTCTAAATTATTAAAAAATGTAAATACAGACAAACTTTAAGTATCGGGCGAAGGGTCTCATTATTTTCAATACAATGACTTTTAATGCTATTTACACGTTCGAAAGAGTTATTTCATCATTAATTTACTAAATGTTTGTTATAGAAATTTGATTAGAGAAATTCGAAATTATAAACTACTATGACAGTTGTGTTAAACTCCAGGATAAAAACCGAAATAAATAATAATCGACCTGATTACATTCCTTTAGTATATTTCGATTACAACATGAATTCAAATGAGTGCTGTAATAACCGATTTAACATGTGTATCGAACGTTATTTTATGTAATTCTGGAAAAAATATAAGTCAATCGATAAATACTAATAAAATCGTTCGTAACGTTTTTTTTTTCAAATTGTGGTACAACAACTCAAAACGAAATTTTCATTTTTAAATAATAAATTAAGTTTGACAAAAATATGTAATTTCATTAAATTGGTTACACACCGGGGTTTTTTTGTGCAACAACCATTCACAACGAAATTCTCAATGGAAAATATTTCAATAATAATGTGTAGTGGTTTGATTGTGACAACAATATGTAATTTCATTAAATATGTAACAGTTTGCGTGTAAATTTTTAATTATTTCAGCACTCCGTGCAGAAAAGTAAACCGTTACAGAACCAATTTGCCTGAAGAAAAGTCTACTTTTCGATACGGAATTGCACAAAAATAATAAAAATGTGCCGAATAAACTGTCTGAGTAATAAGTTAATATGTTTCGGAAGTTTTAATTTTTACCGGTTTTAAATTTTAATAGAAATCATATGGTTCTTAATTTTGTGTAAAGCAAAAAATACAACTATTCTTAACTGTTTTATTTTCGAATTAAGAGTATATATTCGTTTAATGGAAACATTAAATCGAATAAATTAGACAGCTAAAATTATAAAAGAAAATGAGCACAAAAATTAATTGATCAATTTTCAAGTTATTATTAGTTAAACAGTAACAACAAATAAAATCAGAATCATTGTCGGCAGTAACATAAAAATTAATGATTTATACCAAAAATACTATTAATAACCGAATGAAGATTCACTATGCTACTTTCTTTTTAACGTCATATTTTTTAAAATATAACGGTATACATAATAACGTGATTGCCGTTAAAATCATGGCTAATTAATATTAAATATGTGGATAATTTTCTTCGTATTTAGTATTAAAGTATAAATATGAAAATTTATTTATGCTCTTTGTCAATTACGCTATAATTGAAAATAATAATTTTATTTTAAAAAAAATTTAATGTAAATGAAATCATTTTTAATAAGATAAAAAAAATAAATGAAATTTTTATTATCCAAATATTCAAATTTCTGTTTATCTTATACTGAAATCTCATTGAAAAAATTTATAATAAAAACCCATTCTACAGCAGACGTTTCACTTAATCATCATTTTCCGAAAAATTAATAAACTTCGTACGAGTTGCTTTCAGTCTTAATTTGATTTAAGTTTTTTGTTTTTTTTATAGAATACTGACATTTTATTTAATTATGTGTTTTAAATACCAAACATGGAATACAATTTTAAATTATGCTTGATCTTTATTATATTACTGTCAAAATAAAACGTATCTCAACGGTATTGTGTAGTAAATGAAATTTACATAAAACTTTACATTTCAACTTTTAATTTAAAAAGTTAAAACTGGAAATCAATAGACTGCCAAAAACTGTCCGAAATCGGGTAAAACTTTTCAAATATATGTACATTGGCCTTGGTCAATGCAATTATTTAATTTTGCCCGAAACTTTTCCATCATCGCATATAGAAAAAAGGAGCACGAACAATTCATTAAAACGGGTTTTTCGGTTCAGTGAAGATTTTGTGTGGAAAATCGTCGAACGCTGAGGGAAAAACACATACTATCCATTATTTGATGAGTTTTCCCCGGGTTGAAATTACTGCAAACACAGTAAGTTTGATAAAAACCGCTTAAGGCTTCATAAAATGGCTGCGATGGCGATTGAATTTCATCATTGTGGCACACGCTATTGAGTCGCCCTGTAAACATGAGCCTGCTGCGATATTGTTTCAATGACTCGACGGAAATGTTTAAATGAATTAATTATGTTGCCAATTTAAAATGGGTCATTGGCTTATTCAGTGCACGTTTTGAATGGCTGGAATTGTGCTCAAATGCCAGTGTCGAGTCGGCGGAATTAGAGTGGAGCTCCCATTTTATGCGCTTTCAATTGTTTTGATTCGATTTGATCGTCCCGAAAAGTGGCCTCTCGTTCAGAAAAGTGGAGAATTTCAGGGGGATTATGAATTCTCGTTTGCCAAAAACCAGAAAATAAATACGCAAAAATGTTTTTCTCTTTGCTACTATGCTCTGCTTTGCTTTGGAGGACTTTCTGTTTTTGCACTCGCTTTTTTCCGTTTTTTGTTTTATTGTTGCGGTGGTCGTTCGCCCAATTTATTGAACGAAAGTGCTGAAACGTGACTTCATTCAGCGTTATTTAGCAGCCCCATCTTTAAACGGTCTTCTCCAAACCAAACCCCATTCATTCCCATCCCCCATGTTTACTGTCCCACGCTGCCGACAAAAATATCAATATCTGGCCCAGGCGAAGGCCGCTTTTGGATCGGCAATTTTTCATGCCATTGTGGAGCCGACGACGACTCCCGCATTTCCCACCTAAACCCCCATGTATTAGCATATGTACATCTCGTGTTTATGCGTAACCAGTGCCGGGCTTTTAATGCTGTGTGCAGCCCCTGACATATGGGACTAATGAATCATTAGCTGGCAGTAAAATGGGGATTTTCATATTATTAATTCTTTAATTAAATGCCGGATCGATTGAACAGGGAAAAATGCTGATGTGTGGCTACAATTTGAAGCGTATTATTCGTATTATGGTAGTTAAATTTTATAGTTTTAAAGTATATAGTACTCAACCGGGTTCCTATTATTTCAAAGGATGTACATCACTTTTATCAATCTGTAGGTACAAAATTTACTAATATTTGTCACAAATTTTAACCTAAACGACTAATTTAATATTGCTTGACCAAAAAACCAAACCGTCAACTTAAACGCACCGCCTACCGTACATAGTACATGCATAGTTTTAATAATTATTCAAAGTATTATACTAAAATATTAAAATCTTTAGTATACAATTTGTTGTTTTATAGAAATTAATTTAATTTATAATAAATATATTACAATTCGATTACTATAACTCCGCTTTTGGTAACTTAATAGGATGAATTTTAAAGAGAAGTTTGATTTAGATGTTAAAGGTATTACAAAATGAATGGATATAATTACAAGATGACCATCCGGTTAGTCGATTTTGGCCAATTTTTTGAAATTTTGATAGGTTATATTGACATGACAACAAGATGGGAGCAAATTCACTTTCAAATTCAATTTCCATTATTGAATTTGAGTTTCACAAAACAGAACTAGTAACCGATACTAAAATGATTTTGAACGTGATTAGTGAAAAAAATTACACTCGTATGTTATGAATGAGGTTATTATATATAGTCTCATTTAAGGTTATAGCCGCACTCGTTTATCCTTGATATATTTGGAACCAAAAGAAGCTGGATTGATCTTTGAATTGATAGACATTTTTTCTCTTAATAGACATTAAGTTATAGCTGATTTGCAAATACTTGAATCAATTTTGCGAAATTGCGAAAAAACGAAAAACCACAAGTTCCGAATGAGTCAGCGTTATAGCCACACCATAATTTTCTTCTCGTAATAGTTAGACAACCCGAAATATATCCAGAATTTTGGGTCGCGAAGTCTTAGTAGGCCGCCAGTAGCTTACATTGAAAGTGTAAAAATCTTGATTTTGAAAATTGATAAAATGGGCATAATTGGATAGCTAAAGTCACAATTTCGGATAATATTTTCTGATATAACGGATTTTTACGCTATTACGCGACGTAGCTAGCAAAGGGCTCGATGTATTCAAGCCAAACCAAATAAAGATTAGTAAAATCAATACAAACCGTCCTTACATAGTTTTGGAATTGGACTGCTAAGTTCGAGTTATTTCAAAATTGAGCATATCAATCATATGGTATGTACTTATTTACACAATTATATTGACAAACACGAGTTTTATTATGTTTATTTGTTATGTGCTTATTATGACCACTTTTTCATATCTCTTCCATTTAAACATATCATTATTCTATTGTAGTTTTACATAAAGTTTACAAATATTAAGAATTCCTTATCTATTTATAAGTTACGTATTAATTAATATTATGTCCCCTGAGAATTTTTAAAATTAAATAAATAGAATTAAAATCCATTAAAAATCCATTAAAAAATCAATTATAAATTAAATAGGAATTTTTCAGTAGTAGACTAACAAAAAAAGCTCTTCTTAAACAAGGCATAATTCAACAATAACAACATTTATCGATTAAAACTTTGTTCTTTTTTAAAAATATTGAACATAATATTCTTCTTTAAATTTCTAGTTAAAATCACGTTTCATTCACATTGTAATAGTCAGAAAATACTCACTTCAGTGTTGGTGTACTATATAAATAAAAATTTCTGTTACGACATATTTGCAGAACAAATATTAAATTATAATTTCACAAAAAATCTTAGAATATTAAATATTGATCACATTTAATTTAAATTCAATAAAAACAAATTAAATCGTTTTTGGATCCATAAAATCAATTTCGGGAAAAATGTGATAAATTTAATGTCCAATTAATCGGCGGGGGATATAAAAATTGACGATAAAAATTCATGACAATACATTCCATAAATTCCATTGACCTCTGCCGATAATTGCATTTGCATATTAATTTATGGATTTTCAACAAGTCAGGAATGTTGACAGTGGAGCCTTAAAAGGCATTATTAAATTGACATGGAAAGCTGATCCATCATATACGAAATTCGCCTATTAAAAATTCTACAAGTGTCTCAAATTACGGACACAGGCAGTAACCATCAATTATACCTGTACTAATGTTAACCCGAGCCATTTAATCAATAATTATACATAATAATGGCGAGGAGGAATCGGGTTCAATTTTAATTAATGCACAGCAGGGGACAATGAATTAGATATTAGTTGTGTACATTCCGTTGATTTATGATTTGCCCCATGGTATATATGATAAACACTCCTGCTGAGAATCACATGGTAGTCGGTTTGTGATTTATTACGATTCCATTCGACGATACCAAGGAATTGTATGCGTAAAAAATATGGCCCATTTCGCATTAATAACAACAAAAGTGGAGCTTAGCATTTTCTCTGGGTCGATATTTTGCAAAACGGTCTGATTATTTTGCGCCTTCCTTACTCTTTTTTCCGTTGTTGTTGTTGTCAAGATAAATAAATCATAAAAGAGGACAATTAATTACTGGGTCGTCCTTTGAGAGACGGAGCGAATATATCTATGGCAGATAAAAATTCAATTGCTTCATTTTAATCTTTCATCTCCTTTTTGCACCAACACCAAACGGTGCTCAAGTAGTGAATAATTAAAGGGTTGCAAAAATAAAACGGGGTACGAGAACGCCGAGCTTTGGGAGAAAAGGAGAAAAAAGGCCAACATGAGAACCCTCTATAAAACAGATTGTAATTGGGTCATTAACTGAATCAACCCGGACATAAATTGTCGCTTTCAGAAACGCGGCAGCTTTAAAAACTTTTCTCGTCCGACCCACTCATCGGAACCCATTTTTCGCACAATGTGTCCGCTCTCGTTGCCAAAATTTATTCTATAAAATACTGTATTGTAGTACAAAATAATACTGAAGCACCACAGCCGACGACTACGACGACGACCGAACCAACGATTGTAACGGCAAATTGGCAAATGTTGCAGGCGGCACTTCAAGTCCCCATTCTCTCCTTAAAATAAGGATAAATGATTGCAATTGGTACTTCTTTCGACGACCTGCCTGCACTATTACCATTATTGTGGGTTTCGCACCCAAAGCACAACCTGGATTTACAGTAATTGCCCCAATTTTGAAAGCAGTCGATTATTTAAACAATAAGTAATTTATATTAAATAAGAAGAAAGAACACTTCTTATTACGAATATTTTCAGTTGTGAAAGGCATCCGTATTCATTCACCCATTTACTATTTATTTTTCTCTCATAATTATTAATATTTTAATTTTAAATTATAATGGTCATTATTTTAAATTTATGTGGTCTTTAGGTCGTTGACTATATCTTTTATTATAGTAATTTAGTGTAATTTGAAGTATTTACACGTTATTTATTATAACTTGCTAGGTTATGGGGGTCTCAACCAACGGGTTTTCGACATTTCGGTGATTATTTGTTTTCAGTGTATTATAATAGCACCTAGACCAGACGAAAAAGGACCCAGCCAATCCTACCCGTCCAGGGATCGAACCCTTGACTCCGAAGAGGCAGCAGGATGCGTTACCACATCGGCCATGAGACAGATATGATATATAATACATATTATATAAGGATTTTAAAATCCATACATTGATCGTAATAAATTTAGCAACGTTCAAACGATCTTTTCGTTATTTCAAAAAGCTTGAACTTCCTCAAACTAATAATTTATAACTTATCTGGAATATTAAAACAAATCATTTTAAATGAGATTTTTTAATGATTTTTTTTGGACATATTTTAAGTTAAAAAAATTCACGTCTAATGTTGTTCTTCCTAGAAGAAACTGGACTCGTATAATGTAATTTTGTCGTTTATTCTCGTACGCTTCAAATTGACGTTTCAGTTTTTTCGGTTAAATTGAATATTCTTACTGATTTACTGAATATTAAAATAGTAGACTACGAATGTTCCAAAGAGTATATAACTGACTCAAGTTTCGAAATAAATTTGAACATGAAAAGCATGTTCATCAACTTTATAGAGACTCGTAAAACAAACTAACACCTATATCAGAGATCGAAGTGATAAATTGGGCCTCTATAATTTGGCGGAGTAGAATTAGCGTTTATTTTGAAGAATATTTGGATTTTTTTCACATTGTTATTTAATTTGAAATTTTAGGCAATCAATAACTTCTTAATGGTTACTATCACTCTCCTCAACTTATAAAAGAAGAATTTTATCATGAAAACCAATAAAATAATGAAGTTTAGTTCTTAAATTGAGTTTTGAGACTTGTGTTAACAACAAGAATTAAAAAAAATATTATAATAAAACAGTTAAATTTAATAGAAACTAGAACGTCAATTTGGAACGGGTTCTCTCGTGTGAGAGAAAACGACAAAGTTACACAATACATCCCTATCCTTCTTCTCGAAAAATGAACTCTGACTTTTGAATCACAACTAATTTTTTTTCTGTTCATGTTATGAAGAAATAAGTACTCGTATATAAATCGCCATTGTTGTTCCAATAAGAAATAAATCCAAATAACTCTTAAGAGAACATTTAAAAAACATCCGTATTATCTCAGAGATTTCATAAAAAATAAAATCCAAAATAACTGTTTTAACCGTTATACATAATTAAAATAGATTAATCATCATGTACAAGACATCTTTAATGCATTTTAATAGGAAATTAAGAATTTTATTCAATTTATACAGCCCTTCAGAGTGCCTTTAAAAGAATGTCAAGTACTGTACGAAGGTATAACGAGGCTTGAAGCAGAATAGCACCCACCTTTCAGGTGAGAGAAAGAGTGAGAGGGGAGTGTTCGGCAAACAAAAGGAAGGTGAAACCGTCGAGGATGGGAAAAGTTGTTTGAAATATGTATGAATTGTCGTAGACTCGTACTTAAAGCCTTTCATGGCTGGCAAATAAGTATATGGATAAATAAAATACGAGAAGCATTTCCGTTCCACTCGGGTTTGTGGTTTCGCTCCTCTCCACCACCAACCATACCTCCTGCTCCAGCGCCAATGTTGGAGCCCACTAATGTTCCAACATTTATGCATTCGAATCTCTGGAATTACTTTCATACAGACGACAATACATTATGCTTTCATTTTAAACAAAATGTACTTCAAGAAATTTCAAATTTCCAGCACACAATACGAGTAGTCCTCCAAAAATTCGCTTTTGGCGAAGTGCAAGATTCTAAAGTGGTACTCCTTTCTTCTGTTGTGGAGAAATAAAAATCTTCTTAATCTTCAATTATTTTAAATTAAATTACTTGAGGTTTTTGCGCTCTATTCAAATCTAATTCTGCTTAGTGCAAAATACTGACTGCGCATATTTTAATGCGAATCCGAGAATGACCGAAATTAATTGAAGTGGATTAGAAGGATGACCAATCAATTGCGGTTACAAACCCTTTCTTAAGCTCTATGGATTTTAGCGCAGAGCCAGAGGTAAGGCAGTCAATTTATAAACAAAGTACTTAATGACTTTTTAATGAATGGATTTCTGATATTTATGGGGGTTTTTATTCAGAATCGTTTTTTCCTAGAATTTAATCAAGATAAACGCATTCTCGTCGTAAAGCGTTTTTATTATATTTTAATCATAAAAGAATGGTGATGAATGTTAAGCGAGAAAAGTCCTGATGAAATATCAATGAATTGAAATTTCATATTAATTAGGATGCGCCATCACGTCGAGTCCCCCATAGCCGATGTGGTAACGCACTGGTCGGAGGTTCGATCCCTGGACGGATAGGATTGACTGGATCCTTTTTCAACAGGTTAAGGTGCTATTAATTGACTTATCATTCACAGAAAACAAATAGTCATGAAAAGTTTAAACCCGTTGGTTGAGACTGCCCATATTCCTTACAGGAATTAAAAGGGAAATTTTTTCGATCGAGTTCGAACCAAAGTCGAAGAATTGAACCGGTCAAAATATAAATAGTTTTTTTTGTGCAATTCCGTATCGAAAATTAGACTTTTCTTCACGCAAATTGGTTCTGGAAGGGTTTACTTTTCTGCACAGAGTGCTGAAATAATTCAAAATGTGCACGCAAATTGTCACAAATTTAATGAAATAACATATTGTTGTCAAAACCATTTCATTGTGAGTATTCTCATCTCACTCTAATAAACACATTGTGACCACAATTTGAAGAAAAAAAACCCGGTGCGAACGGTTTTTATTTTTAATTATCCATTTATTGGTATTTTTTCAGAATTACACAAAATAGTGTTCAATACTCATGTGAAAGCGGTTATTATAGCACTTATATCGAAATATACTATTTTCTTATTATTAGTATAAGAAACTGCTAAGTATCAAATTCATCAATGTTTTATGTAGGGTAAAAAATAATGTTTTAAGACACAACCTGCTAGGTATTATAGCCATTATTCATATATAAATATACTGATAATATCATTGTAACGATGCACAAAAACGTATCACCGGAGGTATGGGGGATAATCATAAGTCCCTTCCTCCATATATATCGCCTTAGTTCACCCTGCCTCTCACTATTTCTGTCCCTAGCTACATTGTTGCCATCGATAAAGTTATTGCAATATAATCATTTCTTTAAACTTTCTTGAGAAGTATTATGATGGGATAAGATAAAAGAATTTATTAGACCCGCCATTCAACACCGCACACTAAGGTAGTATGGCCCTGTACACTTTAGGAGATAGGTCCAATATTAGTAATATGGACAGTAAAAATTATAAGCAATTTACAGACCCCAAAAAACATGAGAACAAGTTGTGACTGAGATTTTTCCCTGCACTGATAATCCTTCGTTGAGAATTGAAAGTACGAATAATGAAATGTACAATTGGACCAAACAACCCATGACTGAGTTATAACCCTCACTCATATATATAAATACATATGAATGACCACCGGATCGTTGCACCATCGTGATTCCTTGGAGTGATGGGTGCCGCCCATCGCCTCCTCCTCACGTAGGCGTTTTCACTATCTACTTTTATTTTAAGGGAGGTGGATAGGATATATGTGCCAACGNACCCTCACTCATATATATAAATACATATGAATGACCACCGGATCGTTGCACCATCGTGATTCCTTGGAGTGATGGGTGCCGCCCATCGCCTCCTCCTCACGTAGGCGTTTTCACTATCTACTTTTATTTTAAGGGAGGTGGATAGGATATATGTGCAAATGACCCGCCATTCGGCACCGCTCACACGGGCAGTATAGGGTTTAGGTTTAGAAGGGTTTAGGGTTAGTTTGGGATAGACAGTTAGTAAGGTAAATGATCAGTTTATAATGAAGTTAGTGTTAGTTTTTATAACTTTTATTAGAAAGATACTATAGGTGAAAGTACGAGTAAGTTAAAAAAATGAACTCTCGATTATTTGGCACCACTGTTATCAATGAATGAAATGTTATCAATTTCAAATATGTAAAACCATATTTAAAATAAAATTGGTCGTTTATAAAACAAATTTGCAGATCTAATGTAAAGCGTTCTGGTTCTCTTTGAATTACTGACTTCAATTCTTTCCAATTTGGATAAACTAAACTTTTGATCAAAATGGTTATCTATACATCATACATACCATACCTTCTATATCTATATACCATCTCTAAGATTAAATCTTAAGTTAAATGAAAGAATAATTTATTTATTGCTGTACAACGCAATAACTTGAAACTGCTTCAGTTGAGATGAACCATAAATCATTTGATGCGGTATATTCCATAAGGATTTTATGTGTTCTCCGGATCAATATCAATATGTGTTTGTTTTTGTTTTCTATTTGATTAAATTACCCTGAGAATCACAAACATACAGAATAGTAAGAAGTTTAATATAGTTCATGGTATCATATAAAACACCATAACAATATTGTGTGACCTAAATATTAAAATAAAGTAGCTGATACCAGCAAAAAACAAAATTGATCCATCCAATGTTTTATAAAATCATAAAATTACTATATTTATACGTACAATGTATAAGTAATATAATTTACTATAATAAAATATTGATAAGTAAAATGAAATGATGTTGTTATAGTTCATTTGTATACTATAAATAATAAATGTTGACCGAATTCCCAAAACATAGTTTGGTTTAAATATAATAGTTATTTATACAATAAGATTAAGTCATTATTAAAAACAAAGGTTGTTTTAAGCCATGAGCAATACGAGTGCCTTAAAGAAAGCCCGACTGTTTAATAATACTTATCGACCGAGTTTTGTACAAAATTTTATGCATTTTTAAATAAATTAACACAAAATCTTAAAATTTCTTCGAATTTCTGTAAAAATACATGGTGCGGTCTCTATGTAAACATGTAAACATGGTTCATGAGTTCTCCGATACTTGGCTTAATTTTTAAAAACCATCCGTTTACACTAACAAATCACAGTTAAACCACGTCCAAAAATGAGGCGTACATATAAATTTGATGGATTTCTTTCACGGAGGTCACACTTTAATAATAAAGAAAAAGCACTAGTGCTTTAAAGCACTTGTTCTATAATAACGACTTTGACAGAGCAAATTTGAATGTCATAATATCAATTTTAAGCAACAAAAATACATAAACATATTTTTTTGCAATATCATTTCGAAAAGACCACTTCATCCCTTTTTTAGATTCGTTTCATTTGTGATAGAAAGAATGTCATAATCTACTACCGAACTCTCTTAAATTCAAAATTATACACCATATTCGACACAAAACTGCATGTTTAGTTGATCCAGGCTGTGCAAACTTTATTTGGTCAAATATTTAAAAATCAAGTTTTTCGTGAATTTAAAAATAGGTTGTTAACAAATTTACGTATATGTAAAGTTGGGCTGCAAAATTCTTTTTGATCTTGAAAACGATTGAAAGTTGCCTGTGACTCACAGTTTTTCACAGTCTATTCCTCATTGAAACAGCTGACTTTACACTTCTGTCGCACAAATTACAGTTTGCGGTGTATTTGGATAACAACTGTATTTAAACATTTGTTTAGACACTCCTATACGAGATTTTAAAACCTATATCTTCAATTAAATACCAAATATTAAAATAAAAAATCGATATACTATATATTCCCGTATCGAAACATAAGCTTTTCGATATCCATTTGAGTTTCGTAATGTTCGTAAAAGCCTTATATTGCTTTAAATTGAAATTTAGTATACAATAAATTAAAGCAAACAAATGTTCTATACCACAATAAAAAAGGCGTTTGCTATATGACCAAGTAGTAAAGTGGAAATGACATATATTAGTTTGAATTCAAACCATTAACGGTAACTTTAAGAAAATAACAAATTTCAATCCATGAACTAAATTTGAGAATAATAATTCAATTGTAAATTCAGTGTATATAATGGTTTTCACTAATTTATTTCAGATTAGTTACACATTTTTTATTAAAAACCCGTTTAAATAACGTCAGTGTCTACCACTCCATACAATTTAGGATTTCACTTGAAACATTTGTGAAATATGTCAATTTTAACTCAGAAACGATGAAACACTCGTCTTTGGCTCGAATGTTTCACACTTGTTTTACTTGAAAAAAAAAACAGTTAACTTAACGCCCTTGCAGCACAAATAATTATTACAGTTTTCGCCAATGAAATTTAAAATATCAGGGTTGGTGTTGCGAAAAAGCAAGAATAATTGCTTTTTAATAAATTGTATAAAAAAGTGAAAAAATCAAAGGCTACTATGATGGATTTATTGAATTTGTTCAAATTAACCGAAATTTCAGTTAATATCGTTTTTTACAATACACCACCAGATATTCCCTTCAAAAATCATTACACTCAATTAGGATAATATCAATTAATGCTATTTCACTATATTGTGGCAAATATAAAAGAAAATAACAGATCGCATGAAAATATTAATAATTAAATTTAAAAGAATGAAATTTTCAATTCTTGTTAGAATAAAATTTAAAAGGAACTTATATTTAGTTTTAATTAACAAATTGCCTAGATTTTCATGTGATTATCACCATTTACAAATGATTCTATATAGAATCTATTTATTGACGGGTTTTACCACCAAAACAGAACACACATCCTACGAAGAAGATCACCCCTTTCATAACTTTTATCTGAATCCATTCATTGAATAGCAGCAAATTACTGGTATTGCAGAAAAATTCGGTCTATTTTTTCCATTCTATGCACTCCATCCAAGCTTTGAAAACCTGTCTGTGGTCAACCGATTAATATTGCCGATACTAGTTGTTCGACAGTTGAGGCCCGGAATATTAATTTTTGTAAATATATTAAAACAATTTGTTTGACAGAATGAGGTTATTGAAATCTTGTAATGAATTTTAAAAGAAAAAACTACGGTCTGATCAGAGCTCGTGTTGATAGCTGTGACAACAATGTTTTAAACAACATCATTTTGATTAAATATTGAAAAGCTTTTCGTGTAAATTTCAATTTCACGTTCTGATACACCAATATCAGTTATTGAACATACAGTGAATTGCAAAAATAAATCTTTCACATTTAAATTTCATGTAAATTATAATTCCCCAAAATAATCAATACTCCGCTGATTGAAACGGTGCCAATTAATCAGTTAATTAAATAAATTTACTCAATATTATTGTTTTTAATGAGAGAATGCAATAAATTCAGCAAATTGAATTGGAGACTACCTGATATAAATCAAACCGACAAACGTAAATTAGCATAAATTGCAATTGCACACAATTGCAACCTGTGGAGCGCGTGTGAATAATTGTTTAATGTAGTTATATAACACTATTATCAACATCATTGGCGGCGGCGGCGGCAGTGCCTGTGTCCAGCGATGCATTGCCAATAAATAAGGCGTCCTGGCCTGGGAAGTTGGCAAACTGCGCTGCACGACACAATCGCATTAGAGCCGCCGCCGCTGTCCTTTGGTACAACGTAGTATAAAGCATTATAAAATAAGTTCATAATGGCGAACGAGAAAGAAATGAACGACATTGAACAAAACACCGCTGTGTTAATGATTATTATGCTAATTATTATTCGCAAGGGCCAATAAAAGAGGACTGTTTTGTATCTATCTCTCCGCGGCCTAACAATTTCATGGGTTAAGAGTTCTCTTTGTGCTTTCACTTTTGTTCTCGCAGCTTTCCGAGCCTTTTGAGCAACACCTAGGCCAATCGAATTTCTTATAATAGTTGGTCTACGAGTCGAGGAGCACAAAATGAGTCTATTGGTATTCGAACTTGGTCTTGATTGTGTGTGCTTGTCGGGATTTTCCTCTATTTTTATTATTCCTTTTCCATTTCTTCTCTACTACTATACATAGTTTGCCATTTTCAAGGATAAGGGTCAATTGTTATTCTGTTTCCCATTCTTTATTCAACTCACACCAGTCTCGGTCTCAGACTCAGTTAGTCCCCAGTCTAAAGTCTCTCTTTTCTGCTTTCTTCTGTAAAATACCCTCACAATATATATATACTACACTATACTTATTATATATAAAATGATATTATGTGTGTATTTTTAACATCAATTCTCTCATCGTGGTGTAGTCGTCTTCTTCTCTCGACTTCAACTTCGACGAGGACTCGAGGACAACAAATTTCATAGAATAAATTAGAAACTGCGCGAAGAAAATCAAAGTATGCTGCGACGGCAGAAAAAACAAAATAAAATCAAAATGGAACGGAGAAAAAGTGCTTACCTTTAATGTAATTAAAGTTTAATCCAATAATAAGACGAGTCAGCACAGTGTTTGTTTGCACAGAGGAACAATAATCACTTGGGGTAGTAAATATAGAACAGTAAACACTAGTTTTATTTTTCTTCTTCTCAAAGACTTTTTTTTCTTTTTAATTTTCTTTTTTTTGCTTTCTCACAGACTCTGCTTTTTGGCTCTGATTATTACCACTCTTTGCTCACACTCACTTTTTCACACTTTCAAACTCACATCCATCGAGAGACACTTGAACACAAATCAATCAGGAGACTGGAATTATGAATTGGAAAGGCGCAAATCCCCCCGTGACACATTCACAATTTCCCGTTTTTTACGATATCCAGAGGAATTATCCGATTTTCCTCTTCTTCTTTTCTTATTTTGTTTTTTTTTATCTTCGAAGTTTTGTTTTTTTAATGACACAATGAAATCGGATTTTGGGATTTCCGTTTTTCTTCTTCTCCTCGGCTCCTCTATCCAATTCGAACTTCAACTCCCTGCCAATTAGCGCTCCCCCACGACCGAAAACTAGACGCGCGCGGACCCAACGTTCGACGACGACGGCACTAGCACAGCACAATCGATTCCGGAAAAATCGCCCGTCCGTTTCCCGAGTCCCTGAATTATTCAGGCAATTAAGTGATTTGTGTGAATTAAAGATGAAGAATGGACAGGCTGGTAGGCAGGCGGAAGGCAGCAGCAGGCTAGAGACTTTAGAGGAGAACTCGACACAGTTTGGCCAGTGACAGGCAGTGTGACAGCAGACAGCACGAAGAAAAGGGCCGTCCGTCCGTGTGTCCTTTCTCTCTCTCACTGTGGTGTGTGATCTAAAGACTGATGTGCTCTGCTGCTCGCTCCACGCTCCTCGAACCAACTCCAGTCCACCGACAACGACGACGACGACTCTGCCTCCTGCTCAGAAAAGGAGCGTTTGCGTGTGGGAGACGACAACGACAACAGCCCAACACATAAATGTATGCGTAGAGAGACGCGAGACAGGATTCAGGACTTTAGGATTGCTACACTTTTGAGTTTTTCATTGATTAGAACAATTAAAAACATGGTCAGAATTGACTTTTAAGGTAAGGTAACTGCGATCGTAATTTAGAGTTGGATATAAAAGATACCGTAAAACTTATTTAAATTATCATTTTTTCTTAGGTAACTGTGATCATAATATTTTAAAATTAATTACGTATTTTTTAAGTTATTTGTTAAGTTTCGAGAATAAAATATTTTTGTATTTAAAAAGAATTTGGAAAAATTACTTTTTATTGTCTGCAATAATACGATTGCTTTATAACTATTGCTGATATTTAAAATGATTTATTTCCTAGAAGAATCACAGTACAATAATATGACAATTTCTAAAAATATTTATATAAAATCTGGCTTTAATCTCCAAGAGTTTCATTAAATTTTTAAAATTACATAAATAAAATAGTTAAATTTTAAAAGAAACTCTATAAAAATAAATGAGAGTTCAAAGTTTAAATTAAAGAGTTTTCCACTATATAAAAGAACAAAACAATTCCATCTGATAAGCCTACTTTTGCTTAAAACAAGGATTAGAATAAAAAAAACAAAAGCCACGCCACAAGCAGATGAGAGAGAACGGCGCAACAGTGTTAATTGTATTTGTGAGCGACTGATAAAGGCCTTTGATAACGACCGAGCGTGAGTTGGTATCGGTGTCCCCAACACACAGTCCCAACAACAGCCTCAATGGAGAACTGAATGAGGGTGGAGGAGAGCTTTAAAGCTTAATTTGATTGATGAATGTGATAATGTCAAGGCATACTGAGCTCGCGCCTTTGTTCGACACAAATTGCAAGTGGATTTTGAAGTGAGGAGCACAATGAAATTCCAAAAAGTCTTTAATTGAACAATTATATTTTATTATCGGTCCTTTGCTTCTCCTCGGCGCTCTCCACTGATAAGGAACGAGCGTGGTGCGGGGGAGTTCTGCGCATCGGTCCTGCGTCCCTCTCGCACACACAAGCACAGCAGCAGCAGAGGAGTTATCAGAAGAGCAGCTGCCCGAGAAGAAGAGGAATGTAAATATGGAGCGCGCGTAGAGGATTTGAGCGAGACTGAACTCAAACAGAATACAACAATGGACAAAGTGAGGGTGGTTCAGAAACTGTGACACTGTGAGCACCAGTTCGGCTACTCTCCACAGAAGAGACACTTCCAGTTCTACACTGTTATTTTCACACACATTAATTTGTTTACTAAATAAATTAACACTTCTCATGGAATTTTAATTGGACAGGATTTCAATTGTGGAATTATTAAGTTGATATTAAAATATTGGATACTTTTACGCGTAATATTTTTAAAACTTTAATAACCCCTTTAATTTCCTTTCATTATTTTATGGCTTTTAATTATTAAAGTGAAAGGGATTAATAAATTAAATTAATAAAGGGATTAAAGTCCTTAAGTCCTTTAGGGATTATATATTTCTTAAGAGCAAAATCATAAAATAGAAAACATAAAGAATGATGAGAAATGGTTGTTTCAAAAGTAATTTAAGGTAATAAAATACCAGGACGAATACATTTAAGTATTCTAATTCCAAAGTTTAATAGAGTTATTTTATTTCTTTACACAAGATTTCGGCGTAGAGTAGTTTGCTATTTTATCGGGCACTTAAAATGCTTCACTTAATGACCCAATTAATTAATAAAATTAAGTCGTCTTTAGAATAATCAAAGTAATTGAAGACTTGAGAGCTAATAATAATGAGGCTTGTCCCGAAATGAATAGAAATTCCAATTTTTAGAATTGAAAATGAATAAAAAAATATAAAAGTATTGTTTGTAAGTTGTCTTAATGACGTAGGTAATATAAGATATTTAAACAACGTGTGGGAGAATTGAATCATAATAATGTGTTTAATTGTGTGTTTTCCGACAAGTTTTGTACAAAGTTTTATACAATTCGCATATGTTTTAGCTTTTTTTCGAAATATTAAATAGATAATAATAAAAACAACCCAGTACTAAAATAAGGTTTGAACACTTTCAAATAAGGAAAGTTTCTGTCAATCGAATAGAACTTTCGATATCAATTTTTCGATAAATCACGACAACCTATCACTTATGTATATACCGATCCTTTAACCAAAATTAGAAACCTCAATCAACATTTAAGATTAATTTTACATTTGGTCATTTAAATAAATTCAATTTGATTATTTAATCATGGCCTACTTTATTGTAGTGGCAGCAAAAATGTCAGGATATATTTTCCATTCGGTCTACTAAAATATTGAGTAATAATCTTTTGTAATTAAATATTAGTACAAATTACTAATTTTGTGTATTTACACGATTTGTGATTGGCTGCGGGTATTGAATAATGCATAATTAAACAGGATTGAATTATGAATTACTTTCTAGAGGTAGTATAAAATAAATAATAATTACTTCCCTCTACATACCAGTACGGATCTTGGGGTAGTCTCAACCTCAATCAACGGGCTTAGACTTATCATGACTATTTGTTTTCAGTGCATTATTGATCAATTAATAGCACCTAGACCGGTTGTAAACGGATCCAGACAATCCTCCCATTTTATTTATTTGTTTGCGCCATTACTTATTCTTTTTAATAATTCGCTATGAATATTATTTTGCAATTTTATTGATATACGCAAATGGAAAATTTTTCGCTCTAGAAAAATATCCGCCAATTTGATCCCACGATCTCGAAGTGGCGGTCTAGGGTGCTAACCCTACACACCAGCCGACCGAGGAAGTATTGACTATTAAAATGTAAACATTTGTAGGACTCATACAATAGTTATTTGTACACTTAGGGTTCAAAGTGATATTTTGCTCACTGAGAATTTCAGTTGTTCAGTTGATTATAGTACGTGAGCGTGAGACAAAGTAACAATTTTTGTTTTTTGTTTCACTAGAGAAGAAAAACTCATTTTGAATGGATGCTATGAGTGAACAAAAGCTTACTTTGAACGCATCAAATGTATAAAAAAATTGTTATTTATGTTTACAATAAATATCACTTACTTTTTAAACAGAAATGTAACTGGAATATTATATTTAATATTATAATTTTATTTGAATATCTAGTCAATAACAAATTCATTTATTCAATTACTATTTAATGGCAAAAGAAAGTTCACTCATCTGAAAAAATATTCATTTTATTTACATAATATAAATTTGAAATTATTTTTAACTTTAAATTCAAATATAAATATTTTCCTGCTTATACTTGTGTTATTACTGATATCTGTCAGTATTATTAATACCTTGTTTTTATAAAGACGGTTTCCACTAAATCAATATATTAATTATGTTGTTGTTGTTGTTGTTGTTGTTGTTGTTGTTGTTGTTGTTGTTGTAGTTAGGGTGGCAATGCACTGCGACCTTAGGTCTATTGTACCCCGTCGGTTTATACAGAGTCATCCAGTCCAGTTGCTTTTAGGAAGCATAATAGACAAGGTAGTTCAATTGTCGCTATTTGCTCTTGGTTAAAAGAGGCTATATCTCTTGGGGGCTAGCGCTATACAGTCCATGAATATGTGCTCCGAGGTCTTCTTTTCTAGGTTGCAGAATCTGCATAATCCGTCTGGATGGAGTCCTAGCTTATATAAGTGTCCGTTCAAAGTGTTGTGTCCTGTGAGTGGTCTTGTAATTAAGTGTAGGTTACAAGACAAGGAGATATTAATTATAAAAAGATCTTATTTTGAAAAATTAAACATTTAATATTGAAATTCTACAAATATTAAATGAACTAAGAACAAACAAATTAAGATGTTCCGTTTAAATTCGGGACAAATATAATTTGTTTTTAAAAGCAAATGTATCTTATAGAATGGAATCTCCTTTTTCCCCATATACGTTGATGAAATAATTCAAAAACAATTCGCCGCAAAAAACTTGTTTTTCAAATTGGTATGAATATACAAAAAAAAATAGTGTGGAATGTGGTTCTGTTCGGAATGTTTTTGTATAGTGGAAGAAATTGGACATGGCAAAATGCATCACAAATTCTGGAGAAATAAACATTTAAATCAAGCTGTAATCACAATTAAATTGATTTGATATTTTGTCTTTTAGTAACGCTTTAATCCCATTTTATCTGCCTCTGTGTCCTAGCGGTTAGTACCCTGGACATCCTCCTCGAGGTCGTGGGATCAAATCCCGGGCGGATATTTTTCTAGCGCGAAAAAGTTTCCATTTGTGTGTATATCAACAACATTACGAAATAATATTCATAGCGAATTATAAATTTGTGATGGCGCAAACAAATAAATAAAATGGGCGGATTGACTGGATCCGTTTACAACCGGTCTAGGTGCTATTAACTGACTACTAATACACTGAAAAAACAAACAGTCGAGTACAGTCTAACACCCGTTGGTTGAGGTTGAGACTACCCCTAGTTCCGTCGTGAATGTCGTGGGAATGATTATTATTATTGATTATTAATCCCATTTAAATAGCCCCAGCCACTAAGAAACTTTTATTGTAATATACTAAATATAGTAGGTATATAAACGAATAGTAACATTTTTATAGTTATTTAGATTTAAAACTATAATAGTTTACGAATTGTGATAATTAAAATTTGTTTAACTAATTNATTATTAATCCCATTTAAATAGCCCCAGCCACTAAGAAACTTTTATTGTAATATACTAAATATAGTAGGTATATAAACGAATAGTAACATTTTTATAGTTATTTAGATTTAAAACTATAATAGTTTACGAATTGTGATAATTAAAATTTGTTTAACTAATTTCATCAAATATCATTCATGTTAGCTTCATTAATTTGAGCTCAATTGCTAGAGAGTTTAATAAATTGCTGAAAATGTCGAAGCGGTTGGTGATTGCAAAATAGGTGCAATTAAATAATTGGCGGTGTAAATGACTGAATTGGCAGTATCAACACTTTTGTCCAAATTAATCGAGTTATTATTGAATTTATTGATGAGGGAGTCATTAAAATTTAATCAAATTCATATTTAAGGCAGTTCTATTCCTCAACTTATCATCATTCGTTCTGTATCAAGTAGTTGAGTCGTTCGTATCAAATAACCAATCAATCGCCAGAATGAAGTTCATCATCGCCACTTGCCTGCTGTTGGTCGTCGTCGCCCAAGCCCAGATGGAGCAGCGATCCTCGTACGGAGCCCCTGCCTACCAAGCTCCAGTCTACTCGGGACCAGCGAAAAGCTACTCCTACCCATCGCCCGCTCCCTCGGTGCCCTGTGGAACTAATCTCCTCTTCGGATGCGCCCCCAACGTAGCCCCAGTGCCCTGCGCAGCCTCACCGCACTACGGTCCCTCGTACGGAGCCCCTTCTTATGGCCACGGATACTGAGCCCAGCACCAGACCTCCATTAGACTGAAAGACACCCGAAATCCCAATCCAAGTTAATTGTTAATTTTTATACGACTGTTTTCTAATAAAAAATGTAAAATTTAATTTTATTTGTTTTCAACATTTGACTTTATTTCAGATTAATTTTCAGGATTTTTTGGGAATTTGAACTATTTTCAGGAGTCTTTGGGTGTTTTTAAAAATTTTCAGGAACTTTTTTAAAATCAGATTTCATTTTAAAAATTTCAGGAATGTTTGTAATTTTTTTTATTTTTAGATGGTCAAGAACATTTTGAGGTGATTTTTCGTGGTTTTGTATTTGTTTCGTGGTTTTCTGAATTTTTTTTTGGAGATTCGAGTTTTACTATGAAAATTTATATATTATTCATTTTTATTTAAATGAATATTCTTCAACTATATATTTAATTGATTTAATGTTTTATTGGCAAATTGTTCGAATTTATTCAAAAATTATTTTTTAAAAAGATTGATAATATAATACATTCGAGTTTGGCTTTCATAGAGATCACATCG
>JXOV01002077.1:2366-13528 GCA_001014945.1 Clogmia albipunctata
AAAATCTGATAACTGCCATTATTTTATTCATGACACATCTTCCAGATCCTGTTTAAAACGTGTTTTAAAGAAAAAATTTACATTTTAAATTTATTTCACTTAGTTCAAAAATAGGAGGCGAACGTGTCAATTGTTAATTTCCAGACAAAATACATTTAAAGACAGAGTTTGAAAGAGAGTTTCAAACAAGGCAAGCTGTTCTTTTTTGCGTTTACTTCTTCCGGATTCTATGTGCACAGTATTTACAGAAAAATCCATTTGAATCTTAATTCACTTGTCAAATTCGAGTTTAAAAATTTGCCACTAGTTGGCGAAGTTGGAAATTTCCAGTTACAATACACTTAAAACGAAATGACGGTAAAGACAGTCAGTTTTTGTATGAAATTACCACGTTTGTGCTTCTAGGTGACGCAGGACTAGTATTAGAATATACAGATTCTAATTATTAAATTAATATTTGGAGCTTCTTTTTGGCAACGAATAATATACTGGAATTTTTTTAAAAATTCTTTTTAAGCTTAATTATAGCTATAAAAATTATTCAAATCTATTGAAACTATAAATTCTCAGGCCAAAATGCTCTAACCTTCTCTCCGGTATTTATTTTAAATAAATTTAAATACTAGAAGGAAGACCTGATTGTTCCTTAGTATTGTGCGTTCCATTCCAGTTTTGTAAACTGCGACCTTTGAGATCTGGATACAACTACATATTTAAAATATTTTCATATAGAAAAAAATATGAGTATGTTTTGGTACTAGAGCTTCATTTTACATTTTTTTACAATTTCTTCCAGTTTCTTATTGCTGTTAATAAAAATCATTAATATTTTTACAGTTTCGTATCAAAAGGTTTGCTTTTTGACATCGATTTGAATGAAAAAAGGAAGCCATTATCTACGAACAAATTTATTCAAAGTCAAAATTTCGGCGAAAAAAATCCGTTCTAATGGAGATCTTTCTAACGGTAAAAATGTTTAGTTCTCTATGAATTTTTGAGGAAAATGCAAAAAAAACCTATTTACGTCTCGGGTGTAGAATCCATTTTTAACTCGGAGACTATGATAAAATCGCATAACGGATACTATTTCACATTTATTTCCTTGTTTAAAAAACATCTCATTTTACTACAAGGGTGTAGTGTATTACTATTTTATTACCAACAAGATTTGACTTGTTTTTTTTCTATTTGAATTGCAACTCATAAAGAAATATAAAATAGGACTTTATATTCCATCACAGCGTTGTTCCGTAAATTGACAGGTCAACTGTCACATTTAATGTCAAAATTTTCAAAAATCTATTTTTCACACGTAAATTAACAAAAAAAGGCTAAAGACGGGAGGCTTAGTCCAATCAAAATGTCCATTAACAAAGCCATTATTTTTGCACGTTAGCTTTCAAAACACTCTGCTCGCTCTAATGCAAAATTGTGATTGATTGGCACTGCGCGCAAAGAGATTCGCAGATCAGATCGCAAGACCTACTATGAGCAGTACTCGCTGCAGCACTCAGCAGACGACGACTCTTTCCATACTTTTAATCATTAAGCACCATTAAACCAAATTACAGCAGAAATCAATCATGTCTAGGAGTTAATTAATAATGGTCATGTCTTTATAAGAGTGTTCTGACCATTCCAAGCACAACTATGGAGGGATTGAAAGACATACCATAAAGTGCATGGTTTGTGGGCAAAAGTCAATTTTCGAACTCAATTGCTTAAAAATTAAATTATAGTTGTTTTAAGTTGAACAGAAAAATGGTTTATGGAAATGTTAAAATTATTAATTTGTCCTATTTTAATACTAAAGAATTATCATTTTATTCGTGCAATGCGAAGTTTAAACTCAAAATTTTAGAATTGTAAACATCTACTTAAGGACCATCCTATTTTTTTAACCAACGCTAACTTAACAATAAGGTCATCCAGATCCGTGGTGGCAGTAGTAGTGGAAACGTCATCGACTCCGCTGTATGCAAGGAAATTAATGATAATTTTTTGACAAAAGACTTTTAAAGTAGTTGTATACCATCAATACATCGCATTCTTTGGCTTCAAGATGCTAAATGTCCGTTATTCTGAGCCGAAATAGACGAAATATTGCAAAAATTCTCTCACCATATTTGGTCAAAAAAGTATTGAAATTTTAAAGAAATAGTGTTAAATTCGGCACAATATAGTATCTAGATAACAATACACATGTGTCTAGTCCTCATTTAGAGATCATACAAAATCAAAACAATGAATTACAGCGTAGTCGATGACGTCACACATTCAACTGCCAATATCTGGACAATTTAGTTAAGTGGTTGAGCGGCTTTGGTCAAAATATAAAAATTTTGAGTACCAAATATTTTGTTGACCGTAAATTATTGTAAGCAATGGCCAATTAGAGGAATAGTCTAAGATATTTTGATTAAATATTAATCCAGTTAAATCTTTTATTACTTCAAAAGTGCTCTGGGTTTGAAATCGACCCCACTGGGTTAAAGAATCTTTTCCAATATCTAAAAGAAATTAGATTTTGAAACTTACTTCTTAACTCTGTTTCTATGGTCAGCAAGTAGGATTTATTTTTCTTCTACAAATTTTTCAATTGGTCATAATTTATCTCCTCATAGAAAATAGAAAGACTTTTGCGAAGATGAGTCTCAAAAAATTATTTGCATTGAAAATTCAAATGTTTGAAATATTATAATAAATTGTGTTCTATTGATAATAGTCTACTGGGAGGCTTTCCTACATTTTTTTCGTATAGAGGTATTGAAACTGTTTAACAAACTTACTTAGCGAATACTTATCGGTTAATAATTGCAAATCTTGATCCATTTCTCAGCTAATCAGCTGGTCTCAAGTGCACGAATCATCTTGTGGCAGATGGAAGATGATCCACAATGACTGGGGGCCAGAGAGAAGAATGAGATTGCTGTTACATGATCGTTCGCGATCGTATAATGGAGGAGGCCTACTTATTTGTTTATGTAGAGACTCGTTTTCACTTTCTATATACTCCGCTCGTAGTGGATCACCCCACACTCTGCCTGGCCGCGACTCTTTAGTTTACATAGTAGTCGTCGTCGTCGCATTTTCGTTCCCTCGTCTTGTCTATGCTGCTTCACCACGCTGACCCACTTTTCCATTCGCTCATTTTACTCGCTTTCTGGCCACTTTTCTTGTCTTCTTTGATGATGGTGATGAAAAGATCACCACAATCCTAGTTGTTCTTCTCCTTTTCCTGTTTGTTTCATTGAAAAACTAAAGAAAAAATGATATAATATAAAAATTCTAGAGATCTGCTTATCGACTCGATCACAGATCGGTATTAAAATATATAATACATTTGCATTGATCTTCATCATCTTCACCCTTTCCCCGTTTTTCGGTCGATTTCATTCACCCAGGTCAATCAACAATGCAGCCGAAGAATAACGGGAGAGAGAAAAAACAGAACTTTTGAAAATCTGCTCAACGACGACTTGATCGCAGCAGCGCGCAGCAAAGAAAAGTGAAACTGAATCGCAGTTCACATGGGAAATGGTCTTGGAGTTATCGCTTGTTTTTTCTCACATGGCGAACAAACAATAAAGAGCGAAATACTGGAGCAATTAAAATTACAATAATTCACACATTTCTAGCCTTTATAGCTGCATATTTGAATATAAAACTTAAAATATAAACTCTGAAATTCACACATAATTTTCTCGCGCGGCAAAAAACCCTTATCCAAAGCTAATCAAAGTCTTTTCTTGGGACGTTTTCTTCTTTTTCTCAAAGTTAACCATTATTATGAAATTAAATATTGCAATAAAACAAACGTAATTCGGTGATAAGTAAATGGACATTGGATGAATACGTAGTGTTATGAGATTTTTAAGGGAGTAAGATTTTATAAATATAATTCATGAAAACTTTAAACATTTCTACATAAATTCAATGCAATGAGCCTTTTTAATGAGTGTAAAATACGAGCCGTTAAGCGAATAGTTTTCAGTAAATAACTGATTTTACACCCGAACAGACCATAAAATTTTTTCGACTTTAATAAAAGAAATTAATTTAAAATATTTTCCCGTCACAACGATCTGAACAGTTTTCGGGTACTATTTGATGGTTTTAAAGGCATGGATGGGTACAAAATTTTCACTTGTGCGATAAAGTAGCGCATTATGAAACTCAAATCGATGTCGAAAAACAATTGTTTCCAGACGAAAGTCAAAAGAAATTGTTATAGATACTTATCATAATATTTCACAAATCTAATGGTTTATGAAATTGAATTTTAACCTACTACTTTTTAATTTCAGTGTAAGAATACACTGAAATTAAAAAGTAGTAGGTTAAAATTCAATTTCATAAACCATTAGATCAAAACCTTAGAAATATTAAAGTAGTTAGAGTTTTTTTCCCTGTCAACTCTTGTAAGAATCATGGAGTCTCAGCCTCAACCAACGAGATTTGACTTTTCATTGACTATTTATTTGCAGTTTATTATTAAAGAAGTTAGGCTTATCAATTAGTTGGATACACTCGCTTTAGTAGTTATAGAAATATTAAATAATAAATAACAAAATTTCGCTCTTTGTAATCCTAATCCGAAATGTTCATTTATGAGAATTTCGAAATAGTAGTGAAAAAATAGAATGTATGGTCAGGAAATAAGTTTGTTCTTTCAATTAAGATTACGTAAAAGATTTTTTTTTAAATTAATTTTTTTCTTAAATGTTGGTTCTGTATTCTAAATGTTATTAAAATGATGAGTGCTATTATGGGAATATAAGTGGTACTTAATTTTTGTGATCCTTCCTAAAATTCAAACCGAAAATTCAGTTCGCTTGGCTATTTCCTCCATTAATTGTATGTGTTTAGACCTTAATTTATTACTGGGTTGCCTTATTATTCTTTTCGTCAAAAAATAGTTTAAAAATATGAGTATTGTATAAAATGTTGTAAAATACTGGTTGGACAAATACTTAATTAAACGGTCGTTTTTTCACTTTACTCGTGTTTAATTATGGTTCATTTTTCCCACTTATTGCTAAACAATGTATGATAATTATAAAAAAAATAAAATACGCTATTATATTTATGTCATAATTAAATTATTCCAATAAACAACATTTAAAATAATTCTTTTAAAAGATTTCTTTTAAAATTAGTTATTCTCGGACATATTAAATTACTGTTTAGTTCAAATCAGGAATATTGATTTCTTCCCATCTGTTTGGATAAGGATATTTTAAGAATCACATCCTCGAATGCAGATGTTTAAAATCATATAATAAAATCATAATTAAAAGAATCTTTGACACTTATCACAACTTCATTAATAAATAAATAACCAAATATAAGAACTGGTTCATTTTACGTGTATTTCATGACAATAAATATTTCCGACTCGTCCGATCTCATCACCAAGCGATTTTTTTTTTGTTTGGTAATTATGTATCACTTTATGAAACATGCACATCCACAAAAATCAGTGCGGATGTGTTGCTGATGTGAATACGAAATCCGCAACATCCCTGGTTCAAACCATTTGCATTCTATCAAAATTAATTAAACAAATAAAACCAATATTCAAACTTAAATTATTAAGAAAGTTTTGCAATGGAAAATATTTTATACCAAATAAAAGTAATATAAATAATATTCAAAATATTAAAATACGAGTATTCATTCTCTAATGTTAAATTTTTCAATATTAAACATCAAGCCTTAGTTTGTATTTTTTGTTCATCTAAAAATAACTCAATTAATTATCATATTACATTATAAGCTAGATATAAAAAAGTCTTCAATTTTTTATCGTGTTAACATTCGATAAATTCTGTTGACATTTGCAAAGGTGAATCTTCGGAGATAAATTAACCGAAAAATAGTAACTGACTGACCGATGGTTGGGTTGGGGTCGTTATGTAACTGCGGAGGAGAGAAGTGAGGCGAAGACCTCCGTGGCGGCGGCTGCTGAGTCTTTATCATTAATATTTTATTCCATTTTGTCCGGTGATCAAGACGAGCGAGGAGATCCTCCCCGAAAAGAAGCGGTTTTTACGACTCTTGTCCGACAAGAAATTTTATCGGCTATGTGTGTGTGCGTTTTTTTTCTTATTATTATTTCATTTTTCCAGTTGCCTTTTTTATGCTCTTTGTACAGTAAATAATTGTTCTGGCGGAATGGAAATGTTACACCGCGAGTACCGAGGGGCCAAAGGGCAAAAGACAAGAGACTCAAGAGACCGCGCGGAAAAGACACAATGCGATGATCTTTGGGGATTCCGGGAACGGCTTTTCGATGATTAACTGCCCCGCTCGAGGTACGTCAATCTTTCGCGAAATTAACGGCTCTGTTTACTGAAATTTCGCGAATCGCAATTACCAGCCGTGGACTTTTTGGAGCTCAGCAGAAACCGGACCACGGCTTCGGTTCATTTCCGGAAATTTATGGTTCAATGCTTCGTGGCGAAATCTATTCCAGTGCCCTTTTACTCACTCTTAGCGCAAAAATGTCAGCCAATTTTCGACGATCGGCTCCCACAAAACAACTCAATTGGACCTCAAATGAGATGAAAAGATGGAATTTTACTTTTTCCTAACCCTTCAATGCACTTTGTTATGCAATTTTTTTCAATTATTGACTTGTTTGAACTATAATTAATTATATTATAATTTATTAACAGCATTCTCAAGACAGTTTCACAAATCGATCTGATCTTATACTGCTTCATAGTTAATTTTCTTTAAAAAGTGATTAATTATGTTAGGAATGCGTAAACTGAAGGTTTTTTGTACGAATATTATTTTGTTTTTAAGCGACTCCGCATGGGTTCCAAAATCATATGAATAATACAAAGTTCACGCTCGAGAGACGAAAAGTTATTTTCAACTAAAGTTATTTCAAAACTAAATATTTTGCAAAACACAATTCGAGATTTTATGTGAAAAATTAAACAGAGCCACAAATTCTTCACTGAAATAAAATGCTATCATAAAGGGTTTTCCAATGAGATGTCTAAATTTTTTATTAAAAAATTCAAATGTTTAAAAAAAATCACTTAATTTTGCAAAAAACAATTTAAAGAAGAAGCATTGGCTAATAAAATGTAAACATTTTTGAACAGAATTGTAAAATAGTTATTTGTGCTACAAGGGTGTAAAGTCAACTGTTTTTAACGAGTGTGAAACATTCGAGCTGAAGGCGAGTGTTTCATCGTTTCCAAGTTAAAAAACAGGACATAACGGTTTTTGCATTCCACCCATGAGCACTGAAATTTTTACAATTTCACATTAAATTTTATTATTTTCAAGGAAAATCAAAACATTGACATGTTTCACAAATGTTTCAAGCATAATCTTAACTTGTAAAGTGACCATTAACGGTTGGAATTCTAACTAATATAGTTTGTTTCCTCTTAACTACTTGGTCATAAGGCAAATGCCTATTTTGTTGTGACATGGAACATTTGTTTGCTTTAATTTCTGTAAAATAAATTTCCATTTAATGCAATATAAGGCTATTACAATTATTTACTTATATTACAGTTAAGCAGATTCATCTATGGTATCTTTTGTTTTTGTTAGTAGACAATAAAGACAAGTAAAACATTATTATACCGACTGTTCCAAACAGAAGTTGCTTTCAAAATTATTTCTGAAAATAATGTTAAAATAAACAAAATCTAATCGAATGTCTGAAAAATAAAAACCAATTTATAACCTAAAAATTGAATGTATAACAAAACGCGCAATGTTTATGAACTTATTATGATTATCAATAAATTAAAATTGAATAAAAATGTAATAAATAGGGCAAATTTAAATAGGATTAAAGTAAAATGAGAAATTATTATTTGTTGTCGCAAAGCGATTTGTCCCAAAACTTCATTATTATATTCCGTTCTCATCATAAAACACATAAAAAGACATAAATTATGCAAAATAAAACCAGCATTTATTTTGCACAACCTTATCAGTTAATTGATCAAAGGAAGCCTTTGCTAAAATGTCCTATAAACTTCAAATTGACGACCTGTAAACATTGAAAGAAAAGTTAAAAATTACCTCTTTTGGAGCCTCAGCTTGCCGATTTATCTAGTGAAATAGTATTTTTGCAATTCTGTATGTGAAGTGCTACATTTTTTCATCAATCTCAATACGTAAAATTCTAGTTCACAAAAGGAGTGAAAAAAAGTATTTTTTTCACTGTTTTGAAAGACAAAAGACAAATCATACTTTACATATTTATCGATTTATTATTTTACGAAAGATTATTTAATAATTTAATATGTTCCAATAGCTTCCGCCAATTTCTTTAAGCAAAATTTATCGATTAATCCTAAAAACTAGACCTAAAATGAGTTAAAATGGGTTATTATCTCTGATGAGGTGGTCAAAGTTAACAAATGCCCTATCTATTCATTTGCCAATCTTTCACAATTGACAACTGAATAGCATGTATTTACGAATCATTATTTGTTATGATGTGATTAGCACCATGAACAAATGATTCTATACAGAGTTTATACATTTACAGCTTTTTGCCATCGAAACAGAACACATATACTACGAAGAAAACCTTCCCTTTCACACTTTCATTTGTATCCGTTCATTGAACAGCAGCAAATTACTAGTATTGGAAAGATCCGGTTTATCTCTTCGATTCTATGTTCTTCATACAAGCTTTGAAAACCTGTCTGAATTCGAGCAAATCATGTTAACGACACTAATTGGTCGACTGTTGGGCCGGAGATATTATTTGTAAATGTATTTAAACAAAATATTATTCATAAATTGTTATTAGTTGATAATAAATTTTTAAATAATTTTTGAAAATTAAAAATCACTGCTTTTACGGGGATTTGAACACACGTTCTAATTTTGTGTCGCGACGCCTAACTAATTGTGCTAATCCAGCCTCTATTATTAACTTACTTTACAACCTTGTTGATCATATTTATTCCAAAGAGATTCATTTTAAAAAAATATTTTAACCTTAAAACATTTGTTATTTACATTGTATGTTTAAATCGATAATTTTGTGCTTTAACAGTTTCAATTGAAGGAAGAAAATGAAATGATCAATTTTTTGCTGAGAAATTCGCCTCTTTGCTGACTTTATCAATTTGTTATGCCAATTTTATTGCAGTTTTATTGGAATGGCATCGATCGACATTCCGAAAAGGTTTTTTGTGCACGGAAAAGGTAAGAGTCAGTCAGTCAGTTGGTCTGTTCCAGGTAATGTGATCGTGTCGTCGTCGTCGAATTAGAAGCAGCTTCTCTTTTCTGCTGTTGCTGCTTTAATTTCTGCAATGTTTTGCGAAAAATCCCGAAAAGCACTGTAGGTCGTTCACATCACACGCGGAATGAGCAGCAGTTTTTCTGTTCTAGGCGAGAACGGTACTCGCTGATGATTGATGCCCGGCTGACATGTCACAGCAGCAGAAAAAGACAAAAGAGTGGCCAGATTGTTATAATTCTTGACCCCGGTTTTACGATCCCATGTTTACGATAATCGCTTTAATTTTACACGCCTTTTATTGTCTCAAAATTTAATTCTCTCGGAATTTAAAGGCAGGTCGCACTATGGTAAGTATTTGAACATTTAAAGGAATAAAAGCCCAAATTAAATTGTTACAATTTCCAATTTAAGTTAATGTATATTTGGCAAGTATGTAGGTATTTTGCCAAAAAGTTCCTAATCAATTTTAAATTTAAAACTTTTTTAAAGAATCGAGTAAAAGGCCCCTGTTTTAAGACGAAACGGGAATTTCAAACGAAATTTAAGTCTTTGTGGAAGGATTTCCACCTCCGTTTTTTTTCTTCACCAGGACCATTGTCCCTGTGTAGCACCCGTGAATCTTATACATTGATTCACTTCCTTCTTCGTTACCCGATTATTATAAGGTGCCAGCCAACTCGTTTAGCTGTCCTAGTGGATTATGTACGGGACGACGCGGAAATGGAAGACCTTTGGGGCTTCAACCTTTCCGGTTTGAGACTGGTTTATAGTTGATGCGATGTCGTAGTTTGGGGTGAGTTAAGGATCGCTCTCGTCATCTTTCTTTCTTTTTTTATAGCAAATACTTACGTTCTGTGTGATCTTCAGCCGTTAGTAATTTCTTCCTATGTTAAGTGTTATAATGTTGTTTCTCCTCAAAATTGCGTATATTTCAAATTCCCTCAAAATACGCATTTCTATTAAAACCACAATAATGCCACAAATGGATTTATGCTGTTTCTCAAATAAGCGATACAAATAAAAGACCGATTTATCTCTTTTTACTCCTAGTTATGAGGAAGAAAATCTGCCTTATAGACAGGAGGTTAGTACCCTTGACTGGAGCATCCAGGGTTTTAAAATGAAAATAATTCTTAAACAGATCAAAAGTCAACATCAATCCATCAGTTTTGTGGTTTTTATGGCTAAATTCTTACATATTACACCCAAAATCTCTTTTCCAGACTTAGATGTAGTTGTGAAAGCCATAATTAGTGTTAAATTAGTTACAATTGATAAATAAACACACAATTACTCACCATTCTATATTATATTGAATTTAACACTATATCTTTAAAATTTCGACACTTTTTTGACCAAATTGTGTGAGAGAAGTTTTGAATTTATTTCCGTATTTCGGCGCAAAGTATGAATATTCAGCACATTAGAACCAAACACTGAAGTCTTAGGTTATTATTGAACGTGTTTAGTCACATTAAAAGTCTTTTTTTGCAAAATTACCACAAATTTACTTGAGAGATTCAGTTCGAACAAAATCAGAACAAAGAATGACAGCGGCGTCAATGACGTCACACTTTCAACAGTTTAAAAATCTGTTCGACTTAGTTAGGGTTTGGTAAATATAATTATATTGTTTTATATAAATTTAAGAAGAAAGTGTTTTAATCATGTTTTAGAATTATTTGGTTGTAAAAATTTTCTGATGAAAAACGTTAATTTCAAAATTTGATTTTCCGGGCTATTAATATTTTAACGCATACTTTTATTAATAACATAGTTTTTCACAATGAAAATAATAAAAAAAAGTATTCTAAATAGTGTCCATTCTTCGTGTGTTTTACCTACAGCAAAATAATAAAAATAAATAAATTATTCCCACGACATTCACGACGGAACTAGGGGTAGTCTCAACATCAACCAACGG
>JXOV01002078.1:0-15795 GCA_001014945.1 Clogmia albipunctata
AAAAAACCTAAATATTTCAATGTTCAGTTCTAATTATATTTTAATATAACTGAGGTCTTTCTAATGGACTAAAATTTAATGAATGTCTTTCTAAACGATATTTATTATGTTATCTATAAAATATTATCACTTCACGAAGATTTTTGAATCCTCACACATTCGCTTATAAAATTTTAAAAAAAAAAGCACTAAAATATTTTTCAATTTCATGAAATTTTATTTATAAAACCTTTTTTAATAATGGTTTTTATCTGGTTTCCCTAATCAGTTGAATAATGTCATGCTTTTCTAATACATTGTAAATTTTTTCCAAGCACAATCAAAAGAAAATTCTATGGCAAAAATTAAAAGAGATTAAGACATTACTTTTCATTATTCACTGAAGAAGTATTATTCTCCGAATAATATAAAATGTACTATCAAAGCACTGATATAAAGAAAAATGAATCGATAAAATAATTAATGGGATGCTTTCATTTAACTGCAGATTAAATTAGGAATTTTAAAAAATATACAAGAAAGAGTTAACTATAAAGTAGTTTTCATTTTTTTTAAATGAACATATGTCAATAACCCATCTGATGGTCTAATAATTAAGTGATAACGCATCCGACCACCAGTTTGGAAGGCCTGGATTTGAATCCTGGGCAAGTAGGATTGATTCGATCTTGTTCAACCAGTCTAGGTGGTATTACATGACCAATAATACACTGAAAACAAATAGTGATTAAAAGTCTAAGACTCGTTGGTAGAGTTTGAAACAGTCCATGTTGCTTTCAAGCATGGGGAAAATTTATTTTTTTCATTTGTATTTATTATTTTTATATTAATTATTAATAATCTGTAACAATGTTAGTTGTAACAAAAAACTCACGACTTCAGTTTATTCTTCCACCTACAATAGTTAATATTTAATTTTTTCATGAATAAATTTCTCAATTATGCATTGTATTAAAAATATTTGTATTTGTGCAGCCTTTGGTGGAACTTAAAAAATCAAATGTTAGCATATGTCTATATTTGGGATTGTAAAGGTTGAATGCCACAACACTAACAAATTTATATAATTATTAATGAAACATCTATATTTATTTTAAAATTTTAAGAAATTATACCTACCGAACTTCTTCGAAAATTTATAACTCATCCAAAGACTTAAATTGTACAAATTTTATTTAAAAATCTTTTAGTGGCGAATGCCTACTTTAGAAGGTGGTTCATAATTACATCTTGTTTAATTATGCATTAATCAATAACTGCAGACAGTCACAAATCACGTAAATAAACAAAATCAGAACTTTATACTCATAATTGTTTATTCAAAGTTATAGTTTTTGATCTTATTATTTTGAACATAAAATAAGTTTATTCTGTGAGAGGCTTTTACTTATTAATCAATTCGAGTTTTTCCTCATTAATTGCCTCAAAGTAAAGTTTTTCTTAAATGTTGGTTCTGATTTCCGATGCACTCGTAGTTTAAATGATTGATGATATCAAATGAATATGAAATAGTGCATTCTGTTCTATTTCCATAAAATATCGATAATTGAGATCGTTTGATTCATTCATTATTTATTTGTGTTTAGAATTTAATTATCTAGAGGGATATGTTTTAATTCTTTCCTAAGTGTTCTCCAAATAAATAGCTAATAAAAATTTTTGAACCTATGCCCTCCGAGGAGGCAGTCGAGTGTGTTACCACATCGGCTATGAGGTGGATAAATAGCTAATAAATTAGAAAATTTTGTGTAAAAAAACTATTTGAAAAACACATTACTCTTTTAACTCCTTTCATTTGTATTTTAGAACTTTACTTGTGATTAATTATGGTCCATTTCTCCATTACGGTCTTTCAATATCTAATTTGTATAATGCTTTATTATATTAAAAAGATCTTGATCAACTTTCTGATTTTTTAAATAAGTAAAGAATAGAAAACATTGCCATTTTTTTAAACAGAAGACCTTAAATAAAATTTACCATTAAATTGGCAATAGTTATTAATTCTACAACCGAGTCCTAGACCATAGATCATTAATATTTACTACAAGTCGAATTTTTTTTATTAATATTAAGTATTCTAGTCTATTGCTGCACTATGTCGGAAAGGAACGGCGTCTAGCTAAGGAGGGGGAGAGTGCTATTCTATTCTGAACAAAAGTTATTTAATAAAATAACGACGCAAAATGTTTTTATTGAATTCCCAGAAAATATGAAATCAAAAACAAATGTTTAAAAAATCCGAAGGATAATAATACTTTAAATCATATGAAAATCTTAGGATTATTACATTTTAATTACAATACGAGACACCTTAATCTGGAAGATACAAAGAAATTCTGGGTGTAACCGACAAATTCAATCCCATTTTATACCTTTTCTCAAGAAATTTGATTTTGTTTATAATTTTTTTACGTAACCAAATTAAAATCTTAATTTTACTTCTAATGTCATAAGGATTATATTTAAACCTTAAAAGGCCTGTGGGAAAAGCATTTGGAAGAAAATTGTCAAAAGGACTAAAACGAACTGGAATTAAATAAAACAGTTTCAAAAAGTTTTTGAATTATTTTCAAAAAATAATCTAAAAAATTTAGTTAAAAAACTAATAACTGCTCCTTTTGAATGACCTTTAATTTTTTACATTATTCATTGAAAAATATTTCGGTTAATTGAAATTCCACAAGCCTAAACTTGTTTTGCTCTTTACCATTACGTTTGTTTTTACTTGGCCTCTATCTGAGAATCAAGTGGTATAATTTCATAACTTGAGGACGAAAACAAGGACTACCTGGCTTAACTTTAATATATTAAATTTAATTTTGGCTTCCAGTCCAGGCACATTTTTTTGTTGTTTATTTATTTTGAATCGTATATTAATTAGTGCCTTCCAGCAATTTCATTATTTATCATTTTTTTATATCAAACCTCATTTTAAAAACAGATCCGTTTCCTGCAATCATATTGTCGTTTAATAAATAAGGCCGTTCCTCCATAATTTTTCTGACATTTAAAACTCAAACTCATTAGGTGGGGGTTAAAATTTTGAAAAAGATTAATTAAGAAATTAAAATCGACAATAATAAAATGTAATCTTAAAACGTGGAGTTCTTTTACAATTAAATATATTACAGCTATAGGTCAAAAGACGATTATAGTCTTTATATTTAAGTAATCATGGTTGAATTTTCTTTTATCATCTTCAACTTTGGTAAAAATAATAAGAGATTTTACAAAATAAAAGTGAGTATCTGGTTTTAGAAAAAAATATAGAATAGTATTTAAAGATGATGACGAATCTTAGCCTAATAAAGTCATACATTATCTTTAATTTAAAAAGTCCTTAACAAAATTTGACTGCACCATTAAGATAAACCAGAAAATAATTCAATCTGTAATTGAATTAACTGGAATGTCTAAAGTATGAAAATAAAGAAATACTAAATTGTTTAATGCACATGAATGCCCAAGCGGGCCTTAAGGCACGCTATCTTTGAGAATTTGTAACTATCTGTTAATCATATTTTATTTGACTTTTCAAATTATCTTGAATATTGTTTAATATATTGCGATTCAAATGGTGAATTCGGAGAAAAGACAAAAATCATTATTTTCTAATAAATTTTTTTTTAAATTATTTCAAAATACAAATAAAAGTAAAACTCAAAGCTAAAGAAAATATTACATAACATAACTTCTAATTATTACCGATATTTTAAAACAAAATATATATAAGCAATATTTGCATATTTTACAGCTTATCAAATTAAGCGACACGTTCAGGACGGACGGACATAAATTTTTCTAAACCAGGCGCCTTCCCCACCAAATTTACACTCTATTTTAATTAGGTTCACATTAAGAAAGTTGGCTTTTTACACAAGTTTTTATCAAGTTTACCAGATGTTAAATTAAGATTATATATTATAAAATGTAAAATTTGGGCATTACAGGTTGAATGAGTTACAATCAATTTACTATTTGTTTATTATTTATTTATTAACAAACTTTAATCGGTGCGTTTGAATTGTTTCTAAATTCGTCATACATTTTTCTTTTATAAAAAATCAGTCATAAAATTAAGCTCTTTATAAAGGAACTTTCACGTGTTGTTTTTAAAATATACTATTTATTCAGCCCGATTTATAAATTTATTTTTAGATCAATATAAATCTTTATAAATAAAAATTTATTTTAACAAGCATTCATTGACTGTAATAAGGTCAATAGCAAGACTTGAACTTTGCTTTAATTTCTAAATATGTTCGATATTGATGATCTAGCAATTTCTCTAAACAATTTTAATGGTTTCTTCAAAATTTGCGATATTCATAATAAACAAATATCATCTATGTATTTATTATATTATGTCCCAAAATTTTGGCAACTAAACCTAAATCTATATACATATAACCTATTTGTAAGGTTAATCATAAAGTGCATTATTTAGGATTTTGGTATGGGGAAACCATAGGAAAATACCCTTCAAGATAACGCTTGTAGGACCATAATCTTTTGATAAAGATTTTCAAGACTTACCGTCATAGATGCGCCCATATATCCTCGAAAATGTTAAAAATTCCAACTTAAGACCTAAAAATATATTGTAAAGTAAGTGTTTATAAAGGCATTACCTACCATTTTGTTTCGTAGAAATTTAGTCTGAAGGGTTGAATTACAAGATTATTTAGCTGAATTGTAACTAAACTCTTAGAGTCAAAAGTCATTTCTCTTAAAATTGCTATGATTTTGTCGATATAGTTCGTTATGTGCATTTTCTTTAAAACACACATCGTCCAAATCAAAACCTCAATAATTCTATCTTAGAAGCGCAATAAATTATCCGTAACAGTTGCACACCCCTATTTTCGATTAAGCAAGTTTCAAACACAAACGTAAAAACTGCACTAAATCCTCTTCTGCTTTACCTTATTCTATATTCCCCACTGTCCAGCTGCAGGGGACCATTATTTCCTTAATATTTTTCTTTCAAATATCTTGAGTGGTCTTGTTATTTAAACTGACTAAATATGCATGATTGAGAGGCTTTACAATAACCATCCTTAGATTTCCTGAGCTCAAAATATAATATTTCTGCATATGAATGTAATTTCTGACTGTCAACAGTTTTTGGTCGAACTGGTCCTTAAAAATTTCATAAAAAGGACATAGTTCTACAAACATTATCCTTAAGGTTATTTGCACTTGTGTTATACTAAACAAATCCTGAATTCTGTACTTTAAGATTCACATAACGAATTAAAAGCTATATGTTTAAATTTCTCTTTTACAACATGTTCAAAAGTAATTTTAACTTTGGGATGCCTCTATACATAAATATTACTTTAAAAATTTTAATTTTCTTACCATGATGTTCGTTAAGACCACGTAAATTTGAATTGTTTAAATTAAATTTCAATTATTCATTTTTTACGAATAGGTCAAAGATGATCTCAATTAAATCAAACAAATTTGGTGGATTGGTTTAATTGGAAAAGGAAACCCCAATACTGGGAAGAGAGTATTTACACAAATTATAAAAATGAGACTTAAATTGTTATTCACTGTTTGCCAATTACATTTTCGCATCGCAGTCAATTGTGTGGCTGAGGAAGGCAGAGAAGACCAGCAGGACCAAATGACAACCGAATGGGACATTTTCACTAGAAAATTAACTCCAATTACCGCAATGGTCTCATGACTTTTCTATTGGCCAAACAAGCGATCCTAATTGTCTCTTTCGACATTATCTCATTATTACTTTTATGATTTCTCCCCTCATCATCATAATGTCTCTCTTTCTTTCTCTCTATCTCTCCCTATTCCAAGCGCCGCCGCTTCTAGAAAGCAAAGATGTCGCCCTTTGGCCCACAACATCCTAATTAATGGCGGAAAAATATCCGGTTTTCATTCCATTTCAGTCCAACCGATCGTGACTGGTCGTTTCTGAAATTAAATATTATTTTTCTTCTTGTCGACAGATTAGACGCCCTTACAGTTACACTTCGCGAAATAAATATAGGCACGGTTAAAGCGAATAAAATAAATTCACAAAAACCATAGCAAAGACAGAAAAGCTCAACATTTCGTATTCATCAATTGGCCTATAAATTCCAAAATTTACAGAATTCAATTATTATTCTTAATATATCCCTCAATAATTTTTTTTCCTAGAAAATAGTAATTCATGTTAAGAATCTGTAAGTTTATTTTGCTATAGTAATGACATTAAAATCCTTCAAATTTAAAATAGAACAGGTCAGAATTATAATTGATTGAACAAACAATCAAATATATTATTATTACAAATTAAATTATTTTCCAAATTGCGAAAACATAGTGGTTCGCCATGTAGGGAAGAAGACTTCGTCTAAAATACTAGTTATATTTTTTAACGAAATAAATAAAAGGTATGAAATTCAAATTTTGTTAAAATTTAAATAATGTGCACTAGAAAATCTGATGACTACCATTATTTTATTGACGACAATATTTTAAGAACAAATCAAATTCAATTAACATTAAAGCGAAATGTCGAATTAAAATTTTTATATGGAGTTTATTTGTTTTAAAAACTGCCACCAGTTGGCGAATGTATCGATTTTCGATAAACAGTCAAAACACTTTTAAAAAGACGAAACAGAAAGATATCGCTTTAAGTTTTGCCATTTTGTATATAAATATTTTATACAAATTATAGTCGGTCCTATAATTTGTATAAAATTTACACAAGACAGAAGACGGGAAAGCGAACCCCAGTATTAAATTAGTTCTAAAAATTTGAAATAAATTAAATTTAATTTAGTTTCACCTCCTATCCTTCTATGACAACACAACCACCGTAACCGATCTTGGTCTATTTGTCAATTGGTTTTACGTAATCCAAGTTTTCATATGCCCTATCTATTTATTTGCCAATCTTTCACAATTTAATATCGTGTCTACTAAACATTATTTGTAATGATGTGATTAATTGAACACATATACTACGAAGAAGACCATAACTTTCATCTGTATCCATTCATTGATAATTATAATAATAATAATTTCCCACTACATTCCAGCACGAAACATGCGCTAGTTTCAACATTAACAAACGGGTATTAGACTTCTCGTGACTATTTGTTTTTTCAGTTTATTATTATACAATTAATAGCACCAAGACCATTACTTATAATTCGCTTTGAATATTATTTCGCAAAGTTATTGATATACACAAATGTAAACTCTTTCGCGCTAGAAAAATATCCATTCCTTGAATAGCAGCAAATTACTTCTATAATAGAAAGTTCCGGCTTATCTCTTCAATTCTATGCACTCCATCCTACTTTTGAAAACCTGTTTTTATTCTTGAATTTGTGATATATTTTCATTAAAATAGAACTTATTTACTAATCACAAATCTTATTATTAGACATAATAGTATTTATTGTAAATTAAAGAGCTGAGCATCTATCTTTGGATCAATTTCCTTTTGAATATAATAAAATTTAAAAGTTTCACATGCACTTGTAATCAGCTGTATTTAAATTTACATCACTGAATGTAAATACGGAGTAAATGAGGGTCATGAGAATATTAGCAAAGCAAATAATCTCAAGATGTTTAAAGTGAACTCTTTAATTTCTTTTGTCAACACCCATTATTTGTACGCACTTGTGATTTGTTTTATTCGCTTCTCATCATCTCATTTAATTAGTTCTTGAATTACAGCCATGTGGAATTTGTGTGTGCAGAAAATACGTCATTGTATTTGTTGTGCATATTTACTTGACCTTTTAAATGCTGGTATTCTTTTACCAATTATATATTCCATACTGGTTTAAATTACACGAGCCAAATGACTTTTAAACAATGCCAACTAAACAATTGCATCTCATTATTTATTGATGATTAATTTATGAAATTATTAACAAATTGTATTTCCTTTGATATGAAAAAAAATAAAGCAATAAATTTCGCCATATAACAAATGAACGAAATATGAAAGTGTAAATAATTCATATAATTTTTTTGGAAGTAAAAATCTATTGGCTGGTCTTTTCAACTTTGGTCTTTAAAACTTTTAATTTATTAATGATGTCTTCCAATTGAATTTTTTTTATTTAATTAGTTTATACTAAAGTTATAGAGACTTGGATTTACTTATTAGAGTCGAGTTTGTTTATGGCTCTCTTTTGTTTGTTTTGGCAATTTTATTGATAAAATAAATAGTACCTGCTGCCGAAAGTTTTACCTTATGGCCCCTTGATTTAATCTCTGTTTTATTGCTCACTCTAAAGCAAACAACCGTATTGATTATTACTACTGGAATTAATTAATACAATAATATTATATTGATAATAGTTCTCGAAATCAAAGCTTAAAATAAGATCTATATTTTTAAATATTCTTGTAGTTCATTCATTTCAATTTTAGTAATTTTTTTGGAATTGTATGACATCATAGATGATATCACTCCTCTGTTAATAACTCCGAATTCAACATCTATTCAGAAGATCTTTAAAAAAATTTAAAAACTCATTAAATTCCAAAAAAAAATTTGTTATAATTTTGGTTATATTTGCAAAATTGTAGAAAAAAAACACATTTTTTCGTGACATAAACACTTATTGGAATTAATTAATAACAAAAATTAAATTAAAATTTTTTATGACAATTGATAAGCAAACAATTGGATATATTTAATTATTATGCTTATTGTATGTGTTTAGGTATTGTATTACTGAAGTTTTTCTTGTAACCCGGTGATGTAGTCGCTAGCAAGCTCCACTTTGCAAATTTCCTAAAACATCTGAGTATTTGTCCAAAACTTTATTTTAAAATCTTTGGAGATTTGCCGTGTTGGACTCAGCCACCGGAATTATCAATGGAGCTTTATATGAAAAGATTGGTCTGTTACAGGACATGTAAAGAAAGCCTCTGTTGTATTAGTATTAGGTTTTGTTTTTCTGTACATTAATGGGCATAATTAAATTATAGCCAATTATACTTTGTTTAATACATAATCAATATGTTTACTGAACGTCTGCCTCCTGTCCAGAACCATTCCCAAGTACCTCGATTCGTTTCTCCATTAGATCTGTGTATTTTATCCACTGAATGGGATGATGATAGTTCTTTTACTAATCTTTTCGTTATGATTACGGTTTTCGTCTTATCTATATTAATGTTAATCATCCACCTTTCGTAGAATTAAGAAAAGTCGTCCAGGACTACCTCAAACATTGCTCATCACCAAAATTATTGTGGTATCATCTGCATAGAAAGCTACGATGCAATTATTTGGAGTGGGAGCATCGGCAATGTAGATATTATACAAAAATAGTCTCAACAGCCGTATGATATTGATTTAAAACAATTTTTTATAAATTAGAAAAAATTCATCAAATTTTAGTTTTTATAATAAAGCTTCGCCATTAAAAGAAACAAGGCCAAATTTCATACAAATCAATATTCATCTCCCATTTTTTAAAATGTGTTTGTGACTGTAATATTACAATTCAAAATCAATCTTAGTAATCATCATGGTTCATTCACAGAAATGATAATTTGCAACCAAATGTCGTCTTAAAATGCCATTTCAAATTGAATTTTTTTCCCTAATAAAATACGATTGAAACCGGATCCTGAAGATGTGTCCTCAATAAAATTATGGCAGTTGTCAGATTTTCTAGTAAACCTTCTTTAAACTTTAATTTTAAAAAATTGATTTGGGTAATAGTTTTTGTTCCATGTCAAAATTTACTGTTCCTTTTTTATGGCGATGTATTAATGTTTCTGTTGAAAATTATAACCACTCTGCTGTAAGAATGTCCAAGGGTAAATGCTCTTCCAGTAGAAAAAATACGTGTTATTTTTTCTTGAACAATTTATTACCCTATCTATGGCTTAGACTACAAATAAATTTAATGGATTCAGCTAATTTCGTTTAGAATTATAAAGTGACGTGTCCTCTATTCCTTTTTTCTCAAATAACAGTACTTATTGATAATAACAGCAAAGCCTACTACAATTCAAAATAAATATTTTTAACAGTTTCCATTATATTATCTTTATTAAAATCCAAAATTTACTACCCTATTAAAATGATATGATTGAAAATTAATATGCTTTTCTCAAAAGTAATGCAACTATAGTATTTTAAAATAGGTAAAATGAAAGAAAAACAGAATTATCTACAAACAATTTTGTATCAATATGAATGTTGAGACATTCATTTTTGCACAAAATTGATACTTTTGATGATGCAGGCAGTGCCATGCGGCCAAGTCTTTTGATGAGTTATTTTTAAATCAGATTTAAGTGTTTTTTCAAGAGGATTGCAAATAATCAATTATTTTCTGCTCTCGCGTGAAATCGTTTTTTAAACTAATGTAAAATGAACTCCTCGACTTTGGATCAGTATTTGACACTCGAATCCTCATAAAAAAATATTTTACACCCTTGTATCATAACTTTTTCATAATTGTGTTCAACTTAAAACAAGCAAAATAGCCAATATAATGTTGAAATGTTGTTATCAAATATAAGAATCGTAAGCCATTCGTTTGTAAATGGATTGGAAGAATTTTGAAGAAATTTCTATTTTTAAATACATTATTGGTTAATTTATTAATCGTTAAATTCCAACAAATTAGTATTGATATTTGTGAATCAAGTTTCAAAGTCTATAACAGGAAATGAAAGCTTGTCTTCTCCCACAAGCATTTCAATCAAATAACAAAGGATTTTGACAAATAATCCTGACATTTCTCTAGAAACTCAAACACAAATCGTATTAATTCAAAGATGGCTACTTAAGAATGTATTTTTGGCAATAAATATTAAACATTACTCATTTTTATATCATAATTAGATGTTTACTGAGTATTTATAGTACTTGTACCCGTATATCAATTCAAGAAAATGAAAACTCTGTATTGAGCTTTTTGCTTGATATTTGTTTAACGATTGGGATGATTAATTATGTTTCGCTGTTCTTGTGACTTGATTCCACATAATTTTATTTTAAATGCCATCATTAAAGAATTCAAGAACTACATAATTTAATTATTCTTGTATAATTTCTCAGTATGAAATAATTCCAAAGAACTGAGTGTTTTCAATTTAAATTATAATAAAAATGGGGAAATCAATCAAACTAGGGTGATTCCCGTAGTCATAAATGTTGAATAGAAGAGTTTCCGAACAACTTTCACCCCGTCTAAAATCGAATTTTTAATATTTCTTGGCTTAACTTTATCATTCTATTGGATAACAACATTGTGCTAAGTACCTCAATTTACCCATTGAGACCAAATCAATTACTGAACGGATTGTATTGAGCTGGGTTTAACTTTTTCAATTTCACTTTTCGCCACCAAATACGCAAAGTTTTCGCACAGTCCTGGTCTGGTGTAAATTTAACATGTACTTAACTAGAGCATAATAGAATGGAACTGCCTTCAAAGTTTGAGCTCATGACGAGTTAATTAAATTTAAATGGTTTTCCATTGAGGGCGTATCAAACTCAAATTTATTTGCCATTATCGGAAATGTTTTTTTTTGCCGGTTATTATTAAGTGAATATTGGCCCAATATACAATATATACGTGGAAGCCTCGTAAATTAGAATCTAATGGTAATTAATACCTAAATGGTGGCATGAAAATGTGCCGAAGCCAACTGTTATCGGCGGAAGCGTGTAATTGGCGACATTTTGACGAGTGTGGCATTCTTGGGAAAATTTGCAATCCATGTCCCCTGCGAACTTAATAACTGTTGTGATAAACGATGGATTTATTATCGCCCTTTGATGTCAATACACTAAATGATATAGAATAATAAACCCACGTTTTCACGATGTGATCTACATTATTGGGATCAATATGAGTATTTCGAATCTGTGCCATTTTCTCATAACCCTTAAGTTATTTCGAGGATTCGTTAAGAAATACGTGACTTGTTTTAGACATTACTAAAAAATTAAAAATAATAATGGTTTATGCTATAATCATTATAAAATATTAATATCCAACATTTTATAAACCATTTTTAAGAAATAATCATAAATAGAGTCATTTTACGTGCCATTATAAATCTAAAGCAGTTAACTATCTCCTTGACATTTACTATATCATTTTAATAAAGTGTACTTAAGAGTCAAAATTTTTAATAAGTACCTACAATTAAGTTTATGTAGAAATTGTGAGGTTAAAGTTATTATTTAGATGATAAAAATATAAACTAATAGCCTATCTAAAGCAATTTATATGTTTTCCTTAATTATAAAATAAAATCACAAAAGAAGTGCAATTTTCATAAAATTGGTTCATTTTTATGGTAAATTTCATATTCTCAAACCAAATAACAACTATTAACATGACTCTTTTTACAAATATCAGTTTCACAATGTCTATTCATAGAATATAAAGGATTCTTTGAAACCTTGTCAATCATCTTCCAATTACTTCCGTTATTACTTCAATTTCATAAGAGGCAGTTTTAAAATATGTGTCCATAGATTCCCCATAATTTCGTTATTTGGTGACTGGGCAGGTCATTAATTTTATGCATTTTTGTAGCTTAAAATTTGAAGAAATTTTAAAACTTGGTGTTAATTTATTTAAAAATGCATAGGATTTTGTATAAAACAAGGTGGATAAGCATTATTACACACTAGGGCCTTCTTTAAGGCACTAGTTATGCTTAAAACAACCATTGTATTTAATAAAGGCTTATCTTATCGATCTTGTTGTGTAAATAACTATTTATATTATTTAAGGTTTTCTTCGCACTCTTGCTGACGTGTTAAGGATCATATTCTTGTCGTAAGATCCGAAATAATTGACGTAATGAATCTACGATAATAAAATTTATATTTTGATAATAAATCATTATATTTACATTTTTTTTCGAAAAGCAGACATATAAATAAATGTTTTCAAAATCTATAATTTAGGTGAAAATGAAAATTGTGCTATGTGGTGTTTATTAGGCCCGCCATACGGCACTGCACACTAGGGCAGTATAGGCTTTCCCACTTTTCAGTAGAGATTCAATGTTGGTAATTTGAACAGTTAGTATGAATTAAATGAGTGAGTGATATAAATATTTGATTTATAATATATGTATGTAAGTTTCTAGCCTTTTTTATGAGCAAAAATTACACAACCCATCTGGCGACATTTGACAAAAGCATAATTAATAAGTACCCAAATATAATAAATAAACTATAGCTGGACAAGCCGTCACCCAAACCCACCTAAACTATATTAAATTAAATTTTTATAATTCTGAAAACACAGTACGTTATTTTAAATTATAAAACAATCTATAATTTAAAAATCAAATATTTTTTTATTATTCCAAATATTCATATTAAACCACATTCGGGGAAAAATTTCTGTGAACTCTACGATTAACTATACATCAAGGAATATCTAAATTCCAATTACAGGAAAATGGTTTTGATTAAATCTCGTGGCGTCTCCTGATCTTATTAGGATCTTTCCTTTTTGCCCTACCTGTTGATTGCGAATCAGATTGGGCATCTGCAAATAATCAAAGTTGCTCTTTCTTTTCTGCTCCAAATAAATCCTCGAATATAAAATTTCACGTTAATTTTACACTTCTTGAGCTCCGCTCATTTCGCCTTCGGATTATAAATATTGCATGCGGAACCTGTGGCGAATTCCCCAGCCAATCCAAATGGGGTTTTCCTGTTGAATCCCTCCGCAAAATCTGACATTAATTAATATCCAGCCAATAACGAATTCATTCCTTAACTCAAATCACATCAATGACCTCATCGCACGCCAATTGCTGAATTTCACAACGTATTAGACGTCGAATCCGATGACTTGTTTGATTTACTGGATGTCAATCCATCATCAGACAGACAGCGGCATCCACCTCGTAGTAAGTGACGTCGTCGTGGGGAAAATTTGATTCATGTGTAATAGGGTTTCCAAAATTTTTAAGGGAAATAAGTATTTGTCTTTAAAAGTATCCTTTTAAGTTGATAAGCTAAAAACCCAAATTGGAAGATTTTCATTTAATGTTTAAATTATAATACTATTTGTAGAGAACAAAAAAGGGCTTTTATTTACAATAAATCTTCCTTATTTTTTATATAAATTATATTTTATTTATATTTACTCGTATTTTTAAAAAAATTTAAATTTAAAACTCAAATTAATACAATTTATATAATTGCAAAAACTCGGAAACGATGAACAACTCGGCTGTTGCTAATTTTGCACTCCCGTTAACCAACTGAAATTTTTATAATATATAATTAGAAATTTAAATATTTATTTACTTGATTTCATAGTTTTAGTGTTAAAATAAATAATTAAATTTGCTGAATTTTTTAATATAAAGTAATAGATAAAAATTATTTTTAAATGTTTCATGATGGGATAGGATAAAAGTAATAATTAGACCCCTTTCGGCACCGCACACTAGGGCAGTATAAGCCTATTTACGTTTCAGAAGATGTGCTTTGTTAGAAATTTGTATAATTATTATGAATTAAAACAGTGAATTATGATAAGGAAAGAGGTTACGGTTAGTTGGGGATGCACGTCACTTTTATCTATCTGCGGATACCAAATTCTCCAATATTTATCAAAAATTACAACCACAACTAATAATTTAAGATTCCTCTTAAAGAAAATCAAATCTGTCACTGAAAACGCATACATCCTTCCCATTGTAAATGTAAATGCACACAAATTTAGAGTATCCTTGATCAAATATACAGAGTAATCAACAATTTGATGGCGTCATCATAGAGATTTCTGACGTCATGAAGTTTTCCTATATGTATATGAGTATATCTCATATTTCTGACCATATGTGTTCTATTATTTGTTGAATCACTTCACACTGGCAGGTTGAAAAACTATTGAAACCCCATATAGTCATAAGAAAATTGCATCTTCTGTGGTCAAATTAAAAAAATAATAATTAAATAAACAATAATGTATTTTTCAATAAATTAACTGAGTATTATTTAATTTATTAAATTCCTTCATTCCTTCAGAATTTATTAATTACAATAGTACATTTTTATATGCGGAAGACAAAGAAAGAGAAACAACCACATTATTTATTAGCAGATAGTTTCTTAATTTAGTTGGCTAATTAACTTATTAATATGAGGTTTCAAGTTTGTTATCAAAAGTTATGCCTACCTTTCCGAGAAAAATACAAATGTAGTCATGGATTTCTTCTGTTTACCATCGTTGAGCTTCATTTACTCCGGGAAGTCCCCGGAAAAATTATTTATTATACGAGTATCGAACGTGCTCCGTGTAAATGTTAATTCTCTTAGGATCTTTTTTTTAATTTACTCTCTTGTTGACACGTCCACTTGTACTGCGTCAAGCTTTTAGAATGACACTTTTATTCCTAATTAAAAATTTGAGATTATAAAAAGTTACTTTATGAGAAGATTATATTTGAAAAACTTTAAAATATAAATTAGGATTTCATAACCATCTGGATCGGATGCACAATAGAAGATTCCAAATATTGTTTTTGCAATTCAACCAAAAATAATTTGGAAATAAAAACTTTCTTTAAAATGTATTTCGCAATCCACCTTATTAAATACACTAAGCCATAAATATATTTGATAAGTGTTATCATCATATAAAGGGAATATTTTCTTCAAAATTATAGTAATTGTATGAAACTTATCAATGTTATCAATGAGTTATGTTCGAAATGCGACATACAGTGTGAATTGAGGTTATAGCCGCACCCGTTTATCCTTGATATTTCTGGAACCAAAAGAAGCTGGAT
>JXOV01002078.1:15947-27807 GCA_001014945.1 Clogmia albipunctata
TGGAACCAAAAGAAGCTGGATATTCAAATTTACGCACAGTATATCTCTTTACAGATTACAACTTTAGGTCAAATCAGATTTGTAAATACTTGAATAAATTTTGCGAAATGCAAATGCCGAATGGGTCAGCGTTATAGCCGCACACCCCTTTTCTCCGTTATGGGGCATTATTTAAACAATCTATTGATGGGGATCGTTATACAATCCGAAATATGTCCAGAATTGCGAAAATTTTGGTCGCGATGTCATAGCAGGCCGGCATTAGCTCACATTGAAAGTTCAAAAATCCTTATCCTTATAAATGTATGATTTTTTAACTTTCAATGTGAGCTATATAAAATAACTTTATTAACCCTAAAAGATATATACAATTAACCATATTCTGATATAATGATGCCAATTTTTATAGTTGAAAAATATAGTTTCATTACATAATTTTAAAAAAAACCCATTTTAAATTAATTTTTTTGTAAAATTTCATTAGAATTCCCTGGCTCCTGAGAGTTTTATTTCTGAATTCTAACAAAGGTTTAGAGATTGGATTCCTATTAGTAGCATACAACTGGCAGACTTCAGAGCTTGGAGAGGACTCGTATTTTCTGTTTCATTCATAAACCAAGACCTTTCATTTAGTACTTGCTGCTATGAATACTCCATGGATACAGAGAAAAATGAATGGGAATAGAGTGGTGAACCAGTTGCGTTAGTCTAATCTTAGTAATGAAATCTGTTTAAATTTAACAATGCAAATTGTTGTTACGTATTGTAATCACAAAAGCAGCAACCACCGTGCAAAACGATTAATTGTTAATAATTTTAAAATATTGAAAGTTAATCTGTAAGGTTGCTTTCCATAACAATTCATTATGTACAAGTAATAATTGCCAAGATCCGTTAGTTGAATGTAGAGCCGTCGGAAAAGATAGAAAAAAATAGATAACATAAAGCAATTCAATCAATAATTTGCAATAAAAAAATCACCCTATTTTCATTAAGAAAATTTACCATTTACTTAGATAATTTAACTAAAGAAAAACAGCAATTACAATGATATTCTATATCAAAATGAAATTTTAATCTAACATTTATTTTAATCCCAATTAAAACCTCTTCTAATAAACTTATGGTTGAAAACCTTTGACCTTTTTGGTATTCGTTTCTAATTTATAATACTTTTGATAGATCATCAAAATACATCACATCATTTTGAAAATAGTGCAGTTGACAACTCTATTTCCTGTACCACAATCTCTTCAGCAACAACAGCAAAAACTCCTGTTTCTTTTACGTTGTTTCGTGTGTAAAAAGTTAATTTGTCACTATCTCTCGGATCGGCCAAAATTAGACAGGAAGCCACCCACGAAAATTGAGGTCGACTCCGAATCAATCTTATCCTAAATCCGAGCAATGTCAACAGACTTGACCTTTCGCCTTGGGTTACGCCGATTTACGCAATAATTTCAATTATGCCAGGCCCGAAATTTTGCACCAATCTCTGGCCAATCACACCCCGCCATTCCATCACGTCCTTAATTCTCGGGATTTGGAACGGCATACAAAAATTGCCGCCTGCTAAACTATTTATATTTACGGTGCACCGTTTCCACCATTTATACTCCAATTTTCACACGATCTCATCATCAAATCAGCAATTCAGCTTTGCACCGATATTAAGCCAAAACATAATGGCAACAAAAATTTCAATACATTTCGGAATAAAATATATTCTATTATTTATTTATAAAATTAGACACGAAATCCCTTCCCTCTTACACCGCAAATCTTATTTAATTCGACTAGCATTAAACCGCACTTTATTTTAATATAAAATATTAGAAAATTTAAAGTATGCAAATATTTTGTTTAGAAAGACTATAGAATGTATAAGTTCTTAACAAAAAAGCTTAGAGAGATTTTTGATAGAATTCCTTATACTATCTTCACACTATCCAACTTCTTGTTGCACTACAACCAGCACCGAATTTGGCCAAAACTTTTTCTTCTCGACGGCTAAATATTTACTCACTTTACTAGAAAATTACTATGTAATCTTGGTAGATTTATACAAAGTTCTAAATATCAAAAGAAGACCAACACCAATGCAACATCATCACGTTCCCTTCCATTGTTTTCTGTATCCATAAAATATTTTGTAGATCCCGTTTTTATAAAGAAGGAATAAGCACTTCCCAATTTCTGGAAACCAGTTGATATACAATTATAATTGTTTACTGTAGTTATCAGTAATAAGAAATCCAACCTAAAAATCGTACTTCCCCTAGATGGAGCCTAAGTTTTTTTCTTCTAATTAACAACTAGTATCATCAATGCTATTCGATCGACAATTAATAGCACCTAGACTAGTTGAAAAAAGACCCAGTCAATCCTACCCGCCCAGGGATCGAACCCTTGACTCCGAAGAGGCAGCCGGATGCATTACCACATCGGCCACGAGACAGATACTTGGATGGAGTACATAGTACTAATTGAAGAGATAAGCCGGATCTCTCTATAATACTAGTAATTTGCTGTCATTCAATTAATAGATACAGATGAAAGTTATGAAAGGGATGATCTGCTTCGTAGCATGTGTTTTGTATCGGTGTCAATAAATAGGCTCTATATAGAATAATTTGTTCATGGTGCTAATCACATCTTAACCAAAAATCATTCGTAGACTTGATATTATTCAATTGTTAATATTGAAAATAAATTATTTATTAAGCAAATAAATTGAGAAGGTATTTGAAAACTTTAATAACGTCAAACCAATTGGTTAGACCTAGACCGATAACAACTGTTGTGCCATCGAAAAAGAATTTGGTCTAAACATATAAGATAAAAATTTAATTTAATTAAAGAAATATGTATAAAATTAATATTTTATATTCCAGTACGATAACTCAAAGCGACTTTCTATTGTTTAAATGCAAATAATTGCTTACAAAATAAAATATTTGTACTGATCACACTAACTCAAACTATATATAAAAATGCCAAGTATTGGTGTTGAAAATCCTTCATTCAATAAAATTTTGTATATGAAATGAGGGATCAAAGTGCTGTACAAATATTTTGAATAATTAAGCATAATTGAACAATGGAAAATTAATATTGATTTATTTCGCCGAATATGAATGGGTGGTAAAAAATTTACAATATACGATGCTGATAGTGAGAGTGCGAGAAGCCGTCATAATCTGGTTTAATTTCATGTTTGACTGTACATGTTGAATTTTAAACAGCTACCGACACGCCGTCAAACATATTTTTGCAAATTGGAATTTCGCCAGGATAATATTATTTTTATCAGAACAAAATAACTCGTGTGGGCGTGTGATTTTTATCCGCAAATATTGCCCTAGATTCATTTAAAAATTAATGAAAAGAAAATAACTTTTGATGGTCGTCTATTAAGCATTCAATAAGTCTTTTGGGATCGACTATTAAAGACACTGCAGAAGACCAGGAGAAAGGTTATAATCAATTAAATTATGGGGTTTCTAGAACAAAACTCTTCCAGTTGCAACATCAACGTTCGTGTTTATCAACAATCTAACACAAAATCAAGAATAGTTATCGTTTAAGAATACACCATTAATTTAGCACGATTTGACATTTCATAAGTAGTTAATGTCAATTGTGAACAATTTATTTAAATGCAATTACTCCATAAATAATGAACTCTTTATAACTATTTAAATGTAATTAATATTCTTTTTATTTGTTGTTGAAAATAGTGTTAAATGCATTTTTTAAATAAATAATCTTAGCAGAGATGTTAAAGATGCCATCTGTATCCGTAATCTGTAACCGCTAAAAATCAAAGCAGTTAAAGTCTCTCAAAGAGATAAATATACTATAGACCAATTTTGAAAGCAAATTCCACTTTGTCACCAGATCGAACAAGGCGGAAATATTACTTTATTTGCAATATATTGGACCAGTTTTTATAAAACCCTATTTTATCATTTCTTCTTTTCGTATATTATCTCTAAATGTGTTTGGGACTGTAAATTTCATACAAATTTCCTAGTCCAATTCAATATCAATCTTTGTAACCAACTTGTATAACTTTTGTTCTCTTTTGTTCTTTGAAAACAAACAAAAAACGGAAGATAATGAGATAAATTAAATTTTAAGTAAACTGTATACGTTTTTTTTCTGATGTTTTTATTTTGAGTTTAAATTAGAATCTAAAATCTTATTTTTTTTAATTTGATAGTTATTTTATAATAAATTTGATAATACACCATGTTTTGTAAATTATTGTAGACTTTTACTTTCGGTGAGGCCCTACAACAAATTTAAAATTCGAATTGGCCCTTTAATAAAAATGTTGCTCTCTTCTAGTTTAGCACAATAAAATGGTAAAATTAAAAACTACTTATTTTATTAACAATACTCTGGCTTTTTAATATAGTTTTACTCTTAACATAAAATATCAAACATCTACTACGGTTTTTAGTATCAAATACATCTATATTAAGTAATATTTTAAACAATTTTACATTGGTAATTTGAATAATTTTAATAAAAGTAACCAAGTAATTACTTTGCTTAGAAATTACAACAATTTTATACTATTATTTATTGAGATAAAAATTAGATTAAAACACATTTAGGTAGCATGGAATTTGTGTTTTTAAAAATTAACCTAATAATTTGATAAATAAATGAATTCATTAGATATATACAGCTATAGTTGAAATAATGCACACTAATAAAATAAGCTATTTCTAGAATGATTATACTTTTAAACAACATAAAATCAAGTTTTAAATGATGCACAAATAATAAGTAAAATGTTTTAAACGACACATATTGAAAACAGAATATCCAAATGTATTATTTTAAGTGACGTAACATAGGCTTTTATGTATGTGATTAACTCTGATTTTGATACGTACAGTATTGAATATGACCAGGATGAATAAATCTCTATTTTCAGTCATTTACAAACAAATTTTCCATAAAAAATTAATTGTTTTTTATCACACGATTTTCTATTCCATAATGCCCAAAATAGTTAAAAATTCCCATATTTTTCAACAAACTGATTTTTATTATATGAAACAAATGAACTTAGGATAAAATTTGATACAAAATTATTTATTACCATAGTATTTAACAAAATTGTGCGATTTTATTGATCATATGTTAAAATCTGCTTGAAATATACTTCTTGGTAACTTAACAATTAAACTGAAAATTGAATTGTTTCAAATGTGATATTTTGGCTGTACAATCCTGGTCTACTCCACAGTCTGCGTCCAATAGTCCCGGTTTAAAACAGCGACTTTTCACTCATGGGTTACTAGCTCAGTAGCATCTTAGTCCACGTAGCTCCCCATCCAGGCCACGGGCGCCCTTTTTACTTGTCCCTGTAGACGTCGCTGAAAAAAGTCTTATCTGACAATTTATATGCAATAAATAATCATTTATATTGATAACGATTCTTCATTTAAAAAAATCAAATTGTGTTGGAATTTGTTGTTAAAGTTTTTCAATTATAATGCAAATATATTTCTACTTTTTACTTCTAGAAAAAAACAATTTAATATCAAATATTGTAATAATTATAGCACATTCTATCCAATACAACATAATCATGATTATTTTCAAGAATTTCAAAGTCTAGTATTAATTCTAAAAAAATCTGTTTTCAAGTCTTGTCTTTAAATAAAACATATTTCAAAAGAAATTAAATTATTATCATAATTGAGCACAAAAATCCATACAAACCATGTAAGAAATGTTCTAAAAATATACACAATAAAAATGTGTGTCCAATTGACTGTCCAAATGCCAAGGCATATAAAAGCATTCACTAGATTCCTGGGATTTTTTGCTACTTAAATCGGAATCCCACAACAAATCTGTGTGCAGGAGGAGCATTGTTCGGAATTGTGACCAAGTCCCATTTGCATAAACCCCTTCGACTTAAATGAACTGGAATTTCTTGGATCCGTCGCTTCAGTTTTACCCTCGGTTATTTGATATTAGTTGTGCCCCTCATTGGATGCCACCCACTCAGCCGCAGACGATCCCAGTTAATAATTAACTGTGTCGTTAAGTGTATTATTTCACAAATTCTTGGCACAGTCTCTGAGACTCACCTTTTGGCCAGCATCACAGTCAATAAATCGTCAATTTGATATTTTAACAGCAAATAAAAGCACTGAATTTATTCATCCAAGTCAGGTGACTTTATTAATAGCAAATTGCTGGTTTGGGACGCAATTTATTATCTCCGTCTAATTGTTATTTAATGAAATACGTCTGCCAATTGTTTGCCACTTCAACGAATCAATTGATCAAAAAATTAAACAAGGTGACTCAATAAATTATGTATATTAAATATATTCGTGTTTCATAAAAGTTTCTCAATAACGAGTTCTTCAATCACGATAATTTTCAATAAGACTTTGAGTATTTAATAATTCTTTTCACTTTGATGTGAACAAAAGTTTTGAGAAATTAAAGAGATATAGATGTATATAATCTTTCTTTTAAAATAAAAACAAAAATTATATAAATTCCATTAAACAAAAAACTTGTAACATTCAAACAATTTTTAAACTCAAAAATAAGTACTTGACAATGTTTTTTTAAATGTTCTGAAGGAAGAAATTGAAAGACAAATCAAATTAAACTTTTTTTTTGTGTTTTTAGTACAAAGAAATTTGTTTCATTTTATAATAAGAAAAAACATTAATACCAAGTCGTTCAATATAATGTAACTTGATAAAATGGCAATTTAATAAGGAAACATATGTTGGAAATAAAGTCAAAAGCAAGTTTTTCATCATTTCTGAATTAAATATCGGATTTGGACTACATAGACCATGACGTAATTGTTTAGTAAACTTCTTAAAAATATACTAAAACAGGGTTTAAAAACTCATTTCCACAGCCTAGGTTATAGACAAGAAATAAAGTCCTTATTTTGACATTGAGCGAAATTAGTTTGTTGGTTATGAATTTCATTTTTTGTTACTAATAGAAAGAATCAATAGGGAAATAATAGATACAAAACTGCAAAAAAATAATTTGTAATTTTTAAATAAACTTCCGCATCTATAGTCGGGTGGTAGCGCATCCCACTATTTGGAATGTACAACTATTTCCGGTGCGCAAAAAGTTTCCATTTATGTATATTAAAAACATTACTGAAAATATTTCTAGCCAATTCCTAAAAATACGTTGGTTGAGGTTAAGACCCTGCATGTGCCTTACAGGGCAGGGGGTGTTTTCAGTATATTCCCCAGTTCACTTCTCTTACTTTACAACAACATATATGGTAAAACTGTTCTATCATTCAGAGAACGAGAACAGGTTTCTATTTTAGGTTATTTAAGAAATATCTTTATTTTTAGGTTATATAAACGAAGAGTGGATATAATTAAGACATTCTTATTATTTCTACTAAGAAAAACTAAGTAATTAATTTAATATTGAGATGAAATTTGGATGGCGCCGATCAACCAAATTTTTAAGTACACTTTTGTCACCTGTAAATTAATTTATACAATTCTGTTGACAAATGTTTACATTTTAGTAGTCAATGCTTCCTCTAAAAATTTTTTTTATAAACGTACAGTGTTGAATAAAGTATAATTCAATACCCGCAGACAATTACAAATCGTAAAACTACACAAAATTTGTACTTTGTACCAAAATTCAACTACTAAAAATTATAATTTTTTATCTTAGTGGCTTAGAACAGAAATATATATTGACAACTGTCATGCCCCTACAATAAAGTAGGCAATGACTTATTAATCAATTAAATTTTTTTTTTCAAAAAAAATGACAAAAAGAAAAATTTGTCTTAAATGTTGTTTCTGGCTTTTAAATGTGGTTCAAATAATGAATATCAGTGATACAGTGCTTGGTGCTCTATTTCCGTGATAAAATTGACATCAAAAGATCAATTCGCTTGACAAATACTTCCCTTAATTTAGTACTGGGTTGTCTTCATATTCTTTAGTTCATATTTTGCATAAAAATACCTAATAAATATGCAAAATTGTTTAAAATCTTGTAAAAAACTAGTTGGAAAACACACATTTTTCCATTCATTTTTCCCACACGTTGTTTAAATAACTNCATCAAAAGATCAATTCGCTTGACAAATACTTCCCTTAATTTAGTACTGGGTTGTCTTCATATTCTTTAGTTCATATTTTGCATAAAAATACCTAATAAATATGCAAAATTGTTTAAAATCTTGTAAAAAACTAGTTGGAAAACACACATTTTTCCATTCATTTTTCCCACACGTTGTTTAAATAACTATTTTACACCAAAATAACACACAAAAGCTTTTTGTTATACAGAAATTGCATAAAACTGAAACATTTTTCAAATCTTGTTGTCACAGGAATTGAAAGAGAAAGTTATTAATTTTTAATAAACTTACATTATTGATCAAATTAAATTATTACAAAACATGTTAAATACTCATAATTCGCGATACATTTACGGAACGTAACCATTTTACTGCATAAATATTATTTGCACCGAATAATTTCAACACAAAAATCTGTCACTTCATATAAAAAGATTATTGTATCCGAAAAATGGTTGAAGGTCACCCTGTTAATAAAACAATTGATAACCATATTGTTGCCCAAATGATAATTGCCTAATTTTGTTGATTAGCGTAAAACTTTGTGGGGTGCTGTGAGGTTTAGCAACAATTTTTGTCTCTTTTGGCATTAATAGCAAAAATACACACTTCTCATTTCCTCGAAATGACCCAAATTATACGGGAAATTTGATCCATGACCAGAGAAAATGACTCCCAAATCAATTAACCCAGATTGGCGGAATATCCAAAAAAGAAAATAAGCGCTTTTCGGAGATTCATCTCTCTCGTCTTTCGGAAGTTTTATCAAGAATGTCAGACAACTTTGACGGAAGTTCTTCGCCCAAAAAAAATTATAAATCCAATAGCAGATTCTTGATTCGCCGTTTTGTTGTTGTAATGAATCGAACCCAAGATCCAGTTTATTACTTTATTTATTGCACTTGTCTGTTTGAAATCCAATCTTTATTGCCCCAATCACACAGCGCTCTTCTAGACCAACAAGAAGCACACTCTCTTCTGTCACCGATTAAATGTGGATTGAATTTAAAAATTAATCGGAAAGAATGCCATTTTGTTGCACAATCCATACATCATCCCCCAGTAAAAGACACTTGGCAAGAGATTAAATGACAAAAGAACTATTGTGATACATAGTTAAAATATAATTGATAGTAAAACAACCTTTTATTACAATTTAATTTGTCTAGTCATCGCCACTTTGGTAGAATCCAAAGCATTCAATTGGAAATATTTGCAATTCTATTCAGCTTTCTCTCAACCCTTAATGATAGGTCAAAAAGGGTTATGTCCATGATAAAATCCATAGTTCAAAATTGGGAATTGAACAAACAATGGCTGCAATCAATATTTTAAATTACATCGTTTCCCAAAAGAAATTTTCGCTCTGGTCCCTTCTGATTTACAATCAATTTCATCGCTAAATGCGAAATTAATTTGTTAACTTTCCAATAATCCCTTCATCGTTCATAATTTGAATAATTCGATTATAAATATATAAAAACTCCCAATTAAAACTCCTTACAACATAAAGAAATCTTATTAAAATAATTAACATAAAAATTCAAGGAGATAATAAAATCTGTTTTTATTAAAAGTATTTTTTAACCAATTTTAGCATTAGTTTTTAAAGCAGATTCAATATTAGGCTGCTTCTCGAAAATGGTAGAGAATAAAGAGTTTCCTGGAAAACTACGATTTGCAGAGCATGGTTCTATTACGACATTGGATTTACAAACAAATCAGTATTCTTATGTCTGGATTATTTTCTGGTTTTCTGAAAAAACAGTCTATACTCAGTCCTAAGTCAAATCATTTGCAAAAAGGGTGAGATTGATTTAGTTCAAAATAAAAACAGTGTTGGAATCAGAAATTTGGTTTTGCGTAAATCTGTGACTCTAATCTTGGGTTTATCATAAGATTTACTTCCCTACATATTATGTCTGATTTCAAAAGGTAAACTAATAATAAAAGTACAACTTTTACCAACGAACTGATGTCACAATACCAGTCCTACGCAATCCTAAACGTAGCTACTGCAATGTTTTAAACAATACGGCAACCGTATCATTGCTTAGTTTTAAGCGTTATGTTTTTTGAAAACTGCAAAAATTAACATATTAATTTAACTAAAATTGAGATACAAATGAAGAAGTAAAATAAAAAAAATTTCTTAATTTTTTCAGGACAGTTGTTTTTATGGTTTTGTCTCAATATTGTACATTATATAACAGAAGAAGAGCTTATTGATAAAAAAAACGTAAGGAGTTTCCAGTTATTTTATGAGAACAAAATTAAATACGAATGTAAATTATTAAAAGAGAAAAAATTAAAGGACATGCATTTTTATACCAAATTTCATGCATTTTTAAATAAATTAACATAAAAATCTCAAAAATTCTTCGAATTTCTGTAAAAATACATGATGCGGTCTCTATGATAAACCACAAGTAAACATAATTCATGAGTTCACCGATAAGTGGCTTATTTAAAAAAACACTTACAAAAGCCCCGCCCTTCAAAACTGACCACCATATAAATTTAATGGATTTCTTTTACGGAGGTCACACTTTAATAATAAAGAAAAAACACACGTGCTTTAAAGAATTCTTTAAAGCACTTGTGCTATAATAACGATTTTGACAGAGCAAAATTTAGTGTCATAATATCAATATGAAACAACAAAAATGTATAAAGTGTTTTATACAAGATTTGTATTAGGAAGAGGAAATTTTGAAGATCTAACTAGTCTATTTATCGTGCAATTCGTGGTCATCGCAGTAAAATTAGTATAGTTCTAAAGATAAATCATGAAAAGATTCTTCTTCAACGACACAACAACCGGTACCAGTCTAGGTATAACCAATTGGTCATAAAGTTATAAAATGCCCTATATATTCATTTGCCATTCCTTCACAATTGACAATGGAATACCATGTCTCCGAACCATTGTTTATTATGTTTTGATTACTACCGTAAACAAATGATTGGCAAGTTTTTTCAATCGAAATAGAACACATATACTACGAAGAAGACCATTTTTCATTACTTTCATCTGTATTCATACAATGAGTTGCACCAAATAACTACTTACTGTAGTATTATAGAATGATCCGGTTTATCTCTACGATTCTATGCGCTATATCCAAAGCTTGAAAACCTGTCTGGGATCGAACGAATTTTATAAACGATACAAGTTGTTCGATAATTAGGGCCAGGAACATTATTATTTTGAAAATGTATTTATAGTTATTTAAACAATGTGTAGAATAAATCAACCGTAATTAAACTCGAATAGAGAAAACTCATTTCATTTGTTTTCCAATAGATACGAGTGTTTAATTATATGTTTTTCCAACCAGTTTTTACAAAATTTTATACAATTCGCATATTTATTAGCTATTTTTTGGGGAAATATGAAGTAAAGAATAAGAAGACAACGTAAATTAAGGTCTAAACACATACAATTAAGGGAAGTACTTATCAAGCGAATAAAACTTTTGATCTCAATTTTTCACAATATCACCACAATCTTGCACATTGCACTGTATCACTGATATGTCCGTGATAGCACAAATCATTTAAATGCCAAAATCAACATTTAAGAAGAACTTTTATTTTTGTCATTTAATGTGAAAAAAATTAAATTTATAATAAATCATAGCCTACTTTATTATAGAGACATGAAAAACGTCAAATTATATGATCATTCTATGACTACTAAGAATAAAAATTATAATTTTTAGT
>JXOV01002081.1:0-21248 GCA_001014945.1 Clogmia albipunctata
GCGCCGCGGATGTATGTATGTATGTATTTAACAATTATATTTTCAAAATTTCAATAAATTTTCAATATTAAATTCTGGTAATATAACTAATTAAATATTTAAAATTTAAAAACGTTTAGCAATACCAATACTCAGGTACAGTAAGCCAAAGCTGATTATCATATTATGACGTGCTTCTCGGACTTGGGGTGTCTGTTCTTCACAAGGTCCCTTATTTTTAAGTAGTTACCAAGTTACCAGTAAATTTTATATTGAACTAAAGTTAAACACGAGTTAGGGATCAATCATACGGCGATTACAGATGAAATCCTAAATAGATGCGAATTGGCACAATCTATGATACTACGATCAGAAATTTTAATTTCGGATGAAGGTTTGAACTAGAAATCCCAGATAGGGCCGCATAGTCTGAGCTACATGAACACAGAAATCCTAATTCTCTAATATGGTACACATATGGATGGATATAAGATTGAAAAAGGCCTAACTGGTATTGGAATATATGGTCCAAATACCAGGATATAAGAATCCTAAGACAAGTGGCCTACAGTGCTTCAGGCTGAAATCATAGCAATCATGTCGGTATGCAGTAAATGTCTGTTGGGTGTAGGGTCATTCAGGAATAGAGGGAAATGCTAAAGCCGATCCATTACCACGCCTTGTGGCATCGACCCAAGTGCTAAGACCTGAACCTTTCTGTGGAATCAACAAGTCTACAGTCTACAATAAAATCTGAAATTAGTAATTGGATTATTGTATAGTACTACGGAAACAGTACTGGGACAACCAAGTGGGCATCCGACAATCAAAAAACCTTATTAACCCTTATCTCCTAGGAGACGACTGCAAATTTAACAGGACAGATCTTAGACGACTATTTGGTTACTTAATAGGACACTATTCGATCAGATATCATTTGAATAAAATGGCCCTTTCAGATGAAACATCTGCAGATTATACTTGGAAAAGAATGAGTCTGCAGAACACACCCTATGTAAATATGGACTTATAAAAGAGGTTCTTTCTCGTGATGTGTTTTTAAAAATATTCCGGAACGGAAGATTGTGACTTTCATTAAGAAAGTTGCTCATCTCCTGACACATGGACAAATACACAGCAGATTTTACAGGTATCAGTGCAGGTCCTAACGAGCTCAATCCATCTCTAAAAAATAAACACGAGTTCCACAAAAGATACGAATTTTTTAAAACTAGTTTTCACAATATTTTATACAAATTTCCCTATTTTTTATAGCCATTAATTTTTGAAATATTTATTAATAAGAAGACAATTCAATACTAAAAACGAGTCTAAACAGTTACAAGTAAGGCAAGTAGTTGTCAAACAAATAGAGCTTTCGGTTTCAATTTTTCGATATAAATGTATAACGAAAATACAACACTGCATGGCTAATATTATATTTTCGTGATATCAGTCAGCATTCAAACCACAATAAGATCCCAGAACCAAAAATTTAAAAAAACCTTTGGATAAGATAAATCCAAAGAGATCTATAAATCATGGCTTTGGAAATTATAGAGACAAGAACAAAATTTATTTTCCACAAATTGTAAGATCAAAAATGAAAATGTTGGTACAAAGTAATAATTTTTTTTATTTACACGATTTGTGTTGGTCTACGAGTTTAAAATAATGAACAACTAAGCAATGTGTAATTATGTGCGACTCTCTAGAGGGAGCGTTGACTACTAAAATGAAACCATTTTTGAATAGACTTGTGTAAATGAATTAATATCATTGTCTTTAAAATTCACTTAATATTTCAATGGTTTCGACAATAAATTAAAACTTTTAATGAAGCCTTGTTAAATTTGACATTCAAGATGTCACTTTCTTGCAAGAGATTAAAAAGCATTAATAAATGATGGATGAATGGAGTGCAGAAAACACTTTGTGAGCGCACTGGAAGCTTAATAAATAACTGAAATGGGAAGGGGGTTCGGTTCAGTTGGGTTCAGACAGACGAATTAGTGGCAGAAAGATGGAACTTTAATGGACTTGATTGAAACAAGTGAAATTATAGAGGGAATATTTCTCTATATAATCAGTTTCCAGGTGACCTGTTCACAGTAATTCTGCAAAAGCCATGAGGAGCCAGCCAGCCAACAGCTAGCTCACCATAGCAGCAGCGTCCGAGCAAGGATTAATTTAAGGAAATTATGAAATTATTCAAGAAGGCAAAAAAAACGAAATATGCACACCAGTTTCCACAATCAAATTATTTCAGCTGAACTCAATCAAGCTTGACGAAATTTAGTTTTATGCTTCACTGAGCCAAAGAGAAGGAGAGAAATCAAAACGAAAATCACAGGGACTCGATTATAGGAAATCAGCAACAATCGCCAATTACGAGGATTTTGCTTCAGTCAGAGCTGAGTCTCCTCTCCCTTTCCTCGTTCTCTGGGAGTACTCCTCATTTGTAAACCTAAAATGCAAATTTATTAAATACCACACCAAAAAGGTGAAAAGTATTAATAAATCAAATTTGCAAACTAAAACAAATTCGATTAGTTATTCACTTTAGTCATGTTATGTTTAGAATTCACCAAAAAATAATTGCCTTCATGACGAAAACAATACAACTTTCAGATTGTGTTTTGTTGAAAAATAATAATTGTAAAGTAACTATACATTCATAAGAAAATAAAAATAATTTTCCCTTTCAATTCCTGGGGTCGATTCCGTAAGTTCCTCAGCTGTGCTAATGGTTTAGTTTATTATCGATAGGCAACGGTGAAATTTTTTTCCGTGATAACCTAAACAAAAGAATACATTTTGAATATTTTATTTTTCTGATTTTATTTTAAATATAAGGTTATTTAAGTTAAACACTATGATCATGTAAAGTATTAAGAAATGAACTGTTGCTATGAAGATAACCACGGAAATTGAGGAGATTTTTAGAATTAAAATAAATTACAGTTTTTTGTAATTGACTTTTAAACGAAACCTTTCATTGTATATCAGTTGAATATATAAGAATTTCAATCATGTTTATGTGTTATTTGGGTGTAAAATTTAATTTACAAGTGACAAAAAGTGTATTCAAAAATTAATTTTTCTGGGGCCATTCATTTCTCATCTCATTTTTAATTAATTCCTCAGGTTTTCTTAGTGAAATAACTAAGAATTTGTTCAGATTATATCTATTCTTTTTTCTGTATTACCAAAAGTTAAATTATATAGCCTAAAAATAAAGATAACTTTAAAATGTGTTCCGTCCCTTTGACTGCAAGAACAAATTTATCATGCTATTTGTTGTTGTAAACTCTGGGACCAAGAATAAGAGCTTCCTGAAACATTGGAACATTGGAAATTTTACAAACAGATTGTGTTTGCAACCCCATCCAGGATTTAGTGGTCGAGGGAGGTGATCGGATAGGTTACTCGACGAGAAACGGAATTCTTTTCGAAATCAACTTATCTAATATCTTTAGAACAATTAGTTTAAAGTCAATTTGCTAGTTTCTTATTTCAAGAATAAAAAAAAAATTCCTTTCAATTCCTGTAAGGAACATGGAGGGTCTCAACCTCAACCAACGCGGTTTTGCCATTTCGGTGACTATTGGCTTTCAGTGTATTATTAATCAATTAATAGACCAGTTAAAAAAGGACCCAGTCAATCCTATCCGCCCAGGGATCGAACCCTTGACTCCGAAGAGGCTCTTCTTTATTTAATATTAATCAGATTATATGGTATAAAATAAAATCAATAATTGGTCTAACAAAAATATGTATATAAAAATATATAAATAATTTTATTCTTCAATACAATATATTAAATTACAAGATATTAGTATAATTGTCACACATTCCTACTCCATATTTACCTTGTTTTGTCCATTTCAATATGCAAATAATTCATACAAAACCCAATTTTTAAAGCTTTAAATTCAAATATTATAATGTTACAACGCATATGTTCACTTTTCTTGTTAATATAGTATATTATTATTTTTCTATTAACGATTAAACAAAGTCGTTTAAATTGTAAATTTTAGTATTTTATTTTGAACTTTATATCATTGAACAGTTTTCACTTTAACGCTCTCCCTAATATAATATAGAAGATATAACAACTTTATTTTAGGTTAAGCGATACATGTGTTACGCCAGCTAGAAGCACAGCATGCTAAATTCATACAAAAGCTGACTGTTTTACTGCGTCTGACTGCGGAACCTTACCTTCTGTTCGTTTTAAAAGTATTGACTAAAATGGATTTCTTTCAAATACGTTTTAAACAGGATCCGGAAGATGTGTCATTAATAAAATAACGGCAGTGTTTTACTTTATTCTTAAAGTTTGAGTTTTACCAAAATTTTAATTTAAATCCATTTATTTGCATGAGTATTTGTTTCGTGTGCAAATATAATTTTAATAGTATTATTTCTTTACATTGTTTTTTTGACAGGGTTTAGCACTACTATTAGATTTGAAAATAAGTATGCAAATGACTATTATTTTATATCAAACTTGAAACAAAAAAGTGTGTAAATGTATTTCGCTCGTTCTCAGTATGTCGCTTGTGACATTATGGCGAATTAAATTACTTGAAATTGTGCAGCCCCATCTTATCCTTGTCCTTGTCATTATTTTTATTATTATTTATGTGTACTTGTTATTGGACTTGAATCCATTCCGTAAATCTTTTCCCCGAGTCGTATAATAGAGAGGGAATCCCATTTACAATTACCGATCATATTCCATCTGTCTGTCTTTAAAGTCAAATCAGATGATTTTGCGCTGGAATAATAATATCTCTTCTGATGTAGTCTTCCTCCATCAATGCTAATAATGATGCGCCCTTGTTTTAAAATTACCTCAGTCGCTGATCCGATTTTCTTTAGCATCATCCCTTGTATTTTATAAATTACAATTTTTACAAGTAATTTGAAATTACATCCAGATTACAATTATTTGCTAAATGAAGATTATGAGAATTAATGCAATGAGGAGAAATGTTGGATGTTTTCAAATGGAAAATAATAGTCGGGAATTGTTAGAAAATTCGCTTTTTACAAAAGAATAAATACTGTTTCTGTTTTAAATTATTTTTATTGTTTTTTTTAATGAGAATATTTATAAATAAAAATAATTAAAATTTTAATTAATTGATATAGTGATTAAGAGTGTTCTATTAAAGACATAAAAAAGATGTGTGTTAACTATTCATATTATATTTAAAAATCAATCCTAGCAAGAGGTCCACAATTTCAGATTAATAAGAAGGCATAAAACATAAGTTTATGGTAAAAATGTACTAGAGTTGAAATGTGAGTTTAAGTAGGGATCCATAGGACTCATTAACAATTCAGTTAGATTTGACCAAAAGCTGGCAGACGCACATAGGTGACTAGTCAGTCAAAAAATTAATAATTTTATTATTACCCGATAATTACTAAACTGTCCAGTTTGTTATGGGTAAAATATTTTTGAGTAAAAATTTTAACATTTTCCTATTCTATTTTATGTAGTTACACATATGATTATCAAAATGAGAAATTTACAATAATAAATATAAAATTTAAAGATCTATAACAAATAAGATACATTTATTTTAGATTTAATTTAACCCTGACATTCCCAAGCCTTTAGGTTCGACATTTTTGAGTATATAAAATAGACCGAAGTTTTTAGAACATTTTGTAATACAAATTATGTATTTTTGTTGCATTAAATAAATATTATGACGTTCAAATTTGTTTTATCAAAGTCGTTAATATAGCAAAAGTGCTTTAAAGAATTCTTTAAAGCACTAGTGTTTTTATTATTATTAAAGTGTGACCTCCGTAAACAAAATTCATCAATTTATATGAAAGTTACTTTGATACTGAGTTTTAACTGTTAAATATTGACAAATTTTGACGAACAATATCCTTTCAGATTAAAGTTATTGATTTTTAGTATTAAAAATTCTGTTTCGAATCAACAGTTTGTTATGAAACAGAAACATAAACATCATTGAAAGCCATTGCCCAAATATTAGAATTTGTACCGGAGAAATCAAAAGGGATTACTAAAAAAGTTTCTCTCAATTTATTGATAAGTGTAATGAAATTAAATTTTAACAAAATTGCATAACCGTTTTTCGGGTTTATATGAATTTATTTTTAGTTTAGGAATGTTCTTAAATCAATAGCAAGTTTGGGCATAACAGGGATAAATAATTTTGAGGTTACTAGAAAACTTAAAATTTTTATTATTCAATTGTGCACATTATAAATAGTAATTTAGTTCAACCATATTCTTTTCCCCGTTCGTCTCCATTTGACAACTCCTCTTTCCCGTGCTGCTGGTAAGAAAGACGTCTGGATACTTGGTGTTGCTATTGCCAATGACGAGGTGACTCGTGATATATTGTTTAAATTGTTCAAATAACCTTTAGTTTCAATTTTCGGAGCTTTCTTATTTTGAATAGGCACCTCTAGAAAACTCATATAAAAAAATATTTTTGTAATCAATTACATAAAGACAAATGAAATTCCAATTCAAATTCGTATTTAATACTTATTTGTAAATAAAAATTAACTGAAAACTAATTTAAAAAACAGTCAAACTATGTTTTGAAACTTTTTAAGTGAACTGTTCTTTTATTAATTTTAATAACCAGTATAAATTTGTATTTCTTCAAAGTGTATTTGTTGTGTTGGTTTATTTTAATGATATTATTACTTTTAAATATACTTAAATTTAAGAAAACAGACTAACCAATTAAAATATAACCATCATTTATTAACTTCAGTTTTGAATATTCATTTAATGATATTGTTCCCAAGAAGAAGAACTTGAAGGCTACTAGAGCTTTCAAGTATATATCCTAGGAAATGAATTTATATGTTGAGAAAAAAATAATTTGAGTATTTACTATTAATAAATGAAATTGAAACGCTTACAAAAAATTTCAAAAGTACATATTTTGAAAACAAAATTAAAGATCATAAATTCTTATCACACAAATTAAAACTTCATATAGCCCATTCAATATATAATATACACATTCAAAAATATAATAGAAGTATCAAGTGGGAATATATTGAAAGGCGAAATTCTACACCATGACTTTGAGCCAAAATGTCTGGCAATAACACTATACAGAATCTTTAATTCAAGGAAGAACTTATTTAACCTGTCTGCAAAGCGGAAACAATTTAATCTAAAAATTGGCCGACACTACATGGGGAGCAAATGATCAATAACTTCGTATTGCAGCTTTGTTTTTAACTTAATCTTATCCCGAGTACAACTTGTCAGAGTAGCTAAACAATGATTGATGTCCAACTTAATAAATCTACCTTTTGTCAGCAACATCCCACCACATAATTTGCGAAGGAAGAAACGCACTCATAAGACAAAATACAAAGTTTAAGGAGTAGAAAAACTTTGGCTGATTGGCTTGGATACTTAAATACGGACGCTGGAGCATTTTGTGCACTTCAACTTGTTACCAAACCTCATACGCAAAATAAAATAAATATATATTCAAAATTCTTCAGTTTTTAAAAATATTACCAATGAAAAGCGTCACTGCTTACGTCAAACTCCTGGAAAAATCCCATCCATGTTAAATTATTATTTAATATTATAGTTTGATAACACAGAATTAAAAATATCATTCTGTGCAAAAATAACTAATTATCTATAACCACGGCAACCCACAATAGCAGAAGTAATTTGCTGTTGAACATTTGAAAAATTTTAACAAAAAAATCTGTTTTTGTAAAATACTACGTTAAACGACTTAGGGCATGTTATTTCGCACAACATAAGGATCAAAATCTAATTCCTGGAAATGATGAAATTACGTTTTGCGATTAATAATGAAAAACAAGAAAATTAAATCGGTTTTTGTTGGGTAGTGCTTTTGTTTACTCATATCGTACGGAATTGCGTAATTTTTTTTTAAAAAAAAAAAGAATAATTTTATGTTCAAATAATGTAAACAAACGAATATGAACAAAATGTGGAAAACAATTTAAAAGTTTGGAAATTCAAATAAAAGAACCCGTATTTTACAAAACGTGCTCACAATTGGAAAGCATTTGAAATGAGATATATTGGAGGGTATTTAAATATTAAAACGAGTATGTTAAGTGAAAGGAATTTTTGAATGATATTCAAACTAAAACTTGTCTTTATAAATATTGCATAAAGAGCTAAAAATGACGATAATGTCGCTGACAATATGAATATCATTACCAGCTATAGTGATAATCTGTTCTGAATGAGGACGAAAAAGAGAGAGAAAAGTGAAAAGTTTCGTGAAAGAGGAACGCATTCAACAATAATCTTCTGTTTAGCGGGGCTATTTTTTTCAATTACCCCGATCTGAATGCGAAAAAGGAGGAAATCAGGGAACTTTTATTAACAGGAATGTTAATAAGTTTGGCAAGATTTTCATTTTGTTTCATTCTCCCGTTCTGGATGGCACTTTATAAAGGAACGCGCAAAATTGGAAAATAATTTGTACAGGAAAACTTTACATTTCCATTGAATGTAAATTTGTGTTTGTGTTTGGCTTGGGGATGGCTGCAGGGCTTCGGCAAGGGCTGCTTTTTCGGATGGGGGTAACTCAACGACTTCTTTGGTGGCGAAAAATTGGTTTTTTCTTCAGCTCCTTCTTTTTCGTCGTCTCCTTGCGCCAAAGAGAGGAGGAAAAAGTTTTAAATGAACTTTGGAATTTGTTTTATTAACAGAGGAACCGCTTCCTCTCCCTCCTTCTTCTTCATAGCCAGTGCCTCGTCATCGTCCCCAGCTGTGTGATACCACATCCAAACGCCTCATTTGTAATTTAGAAGGAGCAAAGCCAAGGTATAGTGTGACCCTGTGAAATTTGTCTCTCTTATTTTCTTCCTTTTCTCTGTTGATTTAACACCTATTTGCTTGTCTTGGAGCTCATTTTTATCAAAGATATATGGTACATATCTTGTCAGGCATATCAAAATCTAACTTTTCAATCTTAAAAATTATAGAGAGATTAAATCTTATTCACTTTTAAAAATTAAACTAGCTAATACTTCGCAAACTGAGAATAAATAATATTTAATAATAATTTAATTAAAAATAATAAATTTGTGTTATTCCGTATCGAAAAGCAGCCTTTTTTAACGCAAATTGGTTCTGAAACGGTTAACTTTTCATCACGCCGTGCGGTAGCATTTCAAAATTTTCACGCCAATTTGTGACCAATTTAATGAAATTACATATTTTTGTCATAACCCAATCTCTACAAATTTATTATTTAAATATTTTAATTTGAAAATTCCATTGTAAGTATTCCCATCTCACTCGAATAAACTTTATCGACTGTAATTTTATATTTCAATATTTTATTAGAGTATTTCTATCTCTCTGCAATCAATTCAGAATCTCCCTCTAATTAGACAAGCTCCACACTGTGTATTACTTGTCCCACAATTTGAAAAACTCGCTGCGGACGTTTTGATTAGTAATTATCAATTAACTGGTATTTTTCAGAATTACACAAAATAGCGTTCAATAAACATGTGAAAAAAGATATTAAAGCACTCATTCACCTATTTTTACTCGTCAAAACACATGGTAAATTTTTGCTGTAATAACCTCTATTTCACCACTTGTATCGAAACATACTATTTTGTTCAAATACTTGTCAAAAAAGCAATTTATTAGTAGTTTTGCAAGCTTTAATAATGTTAATAAACAATAATTATTAATTAAATGTGGAAGTTTTTATTGTTTTTTAGATTTAGATTTTTTTAGATAACCATTGAAAAGAATCCTCTAGCTGATTAAAGAAAAAATTAGTCTCAACTTAATTATTGGTAAAATGTTTTCCCAACAAAGGTATCATTTGATTACATTGCGATCAATAGTATAGTGTGCAGAGACTTTATTGTATGTTTTAATAATTCTTTTTGTATAAAATAAAAGAGACAAATTTAAAATGCACACCTTTTTATTATACTTACCATAGTTATTTTGCTGTATATCTATTGAAACTTCCAAGATTAACAGTTAATAGATATATTTCTCCTGGTGCAAAACAACTTCTCACTTTTCCACCTTCATCTGCTCACCTTCTTCTTTTTATCCTCCCTCTAAGTCCTTATTTCGCGACGAGACTTTAATTGTCCCACTTATTCCTCCTTAGCATTCCTTCGCCCCCATTTCCACCGTAACATTTTAATTGGTCCAGGCACTTATCCTTGCGACACCCCTTTTTGCACGACGGAAAATTATTTACCGAAAGCCAAAGAGGGAGCGAGGAAAAGAAGTCATTTTCCTAATGATACTGATGTTTAGGTTTTATGTTCTACGCGGTGTTTTATTAAGAAATCCAACCCATTCCCACCACTCCTCTTCTCCTCCTCTTCTCCTCCCATTCTCTTTCCTTTTATCTTATCAACGAAAACAACAATAAACAATTATCTCTGGAATTCCTTGAAAAATAAAACAAAACAGGTCAATGGATTGCGGCTGACCAATTGCCCATCAACAACAAACAAAAATAGGATTATGTCCTCGAGCATTAAGCAACTTCAAAACAAACACGGATATAAAATGAGCTCCTTATCTGAATGAAACCATGAAATGGTTATCGTATAATGACGATAAAATCTGAAACGTGATTTTCTAAACTAGGTCACGATGGTTTATTCTAATTTCTCTTTTTCAGTTAGAAAAAGTGTGTCCTTCATTAACAATTTACAATTGCGGCTCATCTATTATTTGAAGTAATAAAAATTAAGATTTAAGATTAGTTTAGTTAAATATTAATTCTGCTCCTTTTTAATAAACTAATAAACTATATTTTTAAACATATCATTTAAAAACACATCATTTTGTAAGGGTTCATTATACTTAGAGGAGCGTTAGGTTGGCTCTTTTAAATAAGTAAAACACTTCCAATAACCAATTTTTATAAACTCTCTGGGACTACTAGTAAATAGTAAAAGCAAAAGAATTGATAGCATTAGAAGCATTAGACTTTATAATCATTGGTTTAAAGCCTCTTTTAATTAATCCACTGAGAATTTCATAAAGTCAGAAAGAGAAAATTGTTCTAGAAATTTCTATTTTCAGAAAACGTAACATCTGTTTATAACTGAGTTATAAAGTTTCTAAACAACAGTTCATGAATTTCATAAAACATTTTAATAAACCAACATAAAATTATTATAACTATTATATATAAACAACAACTGAAGTACTTTTGTATAATTGTCAAATATTAATCGAATACGATAAACTATTCGATGCTTGTAATCTGTATTAGGGCTAAAATTAAAAAACCAGTAGAAGGTCCTTGAGACTTAATTCTTTAATTAATTGTTCCAACCAGTATGTCTGAGGCTGATTAGCTTTGCTGCTCTTCATCGTGTTTAGTGGATAAGCGAATGATAAAATCGTCTATCAGCTCCATTTCGCAGATCTCATGAAGCAATTTGGTATTGAAATACCAGGGCAGGCCCATTTACATCTTCAACGTTTTGGTCTGGAGTCGTTGAAGTTTTGATATGCTTGCCTGTGCCTTGTTCTCCAGTAGAGGCGCAGCGTACATAAATACTGGTCTTATGCATGATTTGTATAGTGGGAGTTAGTTATTTGGGTGTTGTTTGGATTTTGGGCACAGTAGTGGATATAAGTTTCGTATAGTCATTTGTGCCTTCTGGATAACATAGTCTACGTGTTTTGTCATGGTTAAACGTTTATCAAGTATTACTCCTAGATACTTCGCCTCGGAACATCATTCAATTTATTGGCTGTTAACGGTGAATGGAGCTGAGAGTTATTCCTTTTTAGTTCCTCTGGTTACTATCAGTGCACCAGTTAACTCAGTATTTATGTCCATCTTCCATTAATATCTGCCTCTGTGTCCTAGTGGTTAGCATCCTAGATATCCTCGTCGAGGTCGTGGGATCAAATCCCGGGCGGATATTTTTATAGCGCGAAAAAGTTTCCATTTGTCTATATCATTAACATTGCGAAATAATATTCATAGCGAATTATAAATTTGTGATGGCGCAAACAAATAAATGAAATGGGCGGATTGACTGGATCCGTTTACAACTGGTCTTAGGTGCTATTAACTGACTAATAATACACTGAAAACAAACAGTCACGTAAAGTCTAACACCCTTTGGTTGAGGTTGAGACTCCCCCTAGTTCCGTCGTGAATGTCGTGGGAATAGTTTATTAGTTTATTTATTCCATTAATAATTGAAAATGACGCTACAAGGTGTTTATCCATCTATTTCATAGCAGAAGATTGCAATGTCGTCTGCATATTATGACACACTGCATTTGTTATCACATGGAGCATCTGCAATATAAATGTTGTAGAGCGATAGTGGCCTCAGTACTGCTCCTTGTGAACAAGCATAAGGGATTGTTTTTATCGCTAAATTGTGTCTTGAAGTTGCAACTGAAAAGTTCTCTCAGCCTACGGGTTTTGACTTTTCGTTGACAATTTGTTTCCAGTGTATAACTAGTCAATTAGTAGCACCTTGACAAGTTGTAGTAGAAACCAATCAATCCACCTTGGACCGTATCCTTCATAATCCCACATAAAATACCATTCTTTATTTTAACAATATTTAATCTCTGCGAAAAAAAAAACATTTTTTGTAAATCAATATAAGATTTATTTACACATTAAAAGAAAGACAAAGCAAATTAGTGGTCATTGAACTCGATCCAAGTGTTTGTAAAATGCTCATTAGGAATTTAAAATTCGAACCAAACTCTAGAAAGTGGTTAGCAGGGGATTTATACCTGGTCGAAGATTGGCACGTCGTCGTAGTCTGTGAATTGGACTAAGTGAAAAATGCAGTTATCATCAATACGGGGCTGCTTTGGCGAGATTCGGCCATGATTATTTGATTGGATTCCGATTCTGCAGAGGATTTCGGGCCACGTTCTCCATCTGCAAATGTAAACTGAATAATTCACTGCTTAAGCATGGCCAGAAAGAGGGAGTTGGGGAGAAAGAGGGAGAAAATACTGTCTTTGCGAATTTCGATCACCCTTTTCACAAAGTATTGAATTTAATTAATAAACACAAATTTCCACTCTCAGATTTATCTATCTTTCCCCGAAATGCCTTTATCGATCAAATTGGGAAATTAATAATACTCGTGAGTGTGAGTGCCTATGCATGCCTTTAAAGGACTCCATTTGAGGTTATCTGATGAGCAAATAATATTCATAAGTTCCAAATACGAGAGACGCTCCTCCTAATGGATACTATCTTTCCGGAAGTCACTATTCGCAAACTTTTCTGTTTGCTCAGATCTTCTGCAAATTGTTTATAATTGAAAATTTCAATTTTAGGGGATCGAGTTTTCCTTAACGAATGTTAATATTGCCGCTTTTACCGCCAAATCGCAAGTTCATAACGTTTGAACCAGCAGAGATTGGAATAAGAACAGCCCATATCTCGAGCAACTATGGTTGGCAAGTGCTTCATTTTTTTGTGAACCATATCTTCTTTTTTACAATCTTGAAATTTATGGCCAGAATTTTATATTAAATAGGACACTATTTTTTAGTCTGAAGTTGGACTATTACCCTGTTGTCACAAATAAATGTTATATAATTATTTTAGAGTTTTTATGGTTTAGAAAGAAAACTATAATAATTTCTAAAATGTGTAATTTCTGTTTTCAGCATACTCAAAGAAATTGTGTTTAAAAGGACATAAGTTTAGAATTTGACAAACACAACTACACCTAAAATGGATTTAGATGAAGGATTTGTGTATATTAATATCATTGCGAAATAATATTCATAGCGAATTATAAGTAATGGCACTATAAAAGATTTAAAATGGGCGGATTGATTGGATTTGGTTACAACTGGTTTAGGTGCTATTAATTGACTACTAACACACGGTAAACAAATAGTCGAGAAAAGACTAATATAAACCCGCGATGGTTGAGGTTAAGACCCCACATGTTCCTCACAGAGAAATTTTTTTTATATCGGAAACATGTTGCTTATATTTTTTAATTTAATACCAATTTTTGAAATCTAATTGGTGTTAAACACATAATATAATATTTAAGAAATTTTTCTGTAAGCTTTATTTCACACAATAAAATTTAAGAAACATACTTTACAAACTTTTAAAAACACCAATGTAATATTGAGTAACCATTGTCCATGATTTTTAAACCTATATTTATATTGACATTTTCGTAACAATTCATCATATTAAAAATTGTTTTTTTAAATAAATTGTACAAGTATTACTATTCAAATAACTTTAATGATTAGTTATTCATTTTTCAGTTGATTCCAGCAATAATTACATCTAAGTCTAAAAAAGCACATACTAAATCAGAAATTAATATGTTTTTGTATAGTTTTAAGCAAATTAATAAATTTTATTCTGCCATTCAGACAAAATATTAAAATATAATGTACAATCTTATTAAATATTACTACATAGAATTGTTATTCAATTTTCAAATTTATTAAAGGACTATTGTTTCAGATAAAATTCTTAGATTAATTTAATTCTAATGATGTGATCGAACACTTTGATTCATTGTGCTCCCTCTAAACCTGGTCTAACTTCAAGGTCTAGAGTTGCGCTGCTGTTGGGCGTATTGCCCTTAGATATTTCCTCCTCTGCAGAATTATTGGAAAGCTCGTTCTGTAGTTGTTGAAGATTAGTTTCCACTCCATTCCCACAGAACTGCATTCTCCCTCTTCGATTGTTCGATTCCTAACTGTCACAGATGCTTGCCAACTTTACAATGCCCTGTCAAGAAGCATGTGACAATTCTGATTTTGTCTTTATTGAAGACCGAAGTTCTTTTGGGGTTGTGACCTCCAATTTCTGCTTTCGAGTTCACTAGATCTGGTAATTTTGCATATACTGAACATATTTGTCCTTCGACGATTTTTTTCTTTGAGGTCACTTAGGCTGATGCCGCAGAATGGGTTTAGATAATTAATTAATCATTTGCGAAGATACTAGGCATGTTAGGCTTAGATCAGTAAATGTAAACTTAAAAGAGCAAAATAAAGCCTGAGAGCTTGGGCGATATACGAGGAGGGGCGTATGGTATACCGTACCATGAGCTCCGACATTCTTTTGGGATTATAACCTCCAATTATCGCTTCCGAGTGCACTAGGCCTGATTATTTTGCCCATTCTCTGGACATTTCAATTCTGTCCTTCGACGGCTTTCTTTTTTGAGATCATTCAGGCTGATGCCGCATAATGGGTTTAGATTAATTATTCATGTATAGTTAAGCACGTTAGGCTTAGATCAGTAAATGTAAACTTGAAGTAGCAAAATAAAGCCTAAATATTGACATGGAAACACTTTGTTCGTAAATAATTACTATTGTGTCACACACTACGATATGACAAAAAGCTATATTTTCGGAACCAGATTGCAAAAAAATAGATTGAAAATAAATCAGAATCAACATCAAAATTGGTATTCAAATTTATTAAATTTTTGCCTGTTTTTTATAATCAAAAAGCTTAAAATCGACTGGGTTTTATCAGAAAAGTTATTAACTGATTTTAACACACCAGGATATTCTTAAACAACTTTTATTTAGAAGGACAGATGTGGATCCTAATTGTTCGACCCGTCATCATCGTTCGCCGTCATCTGTGTGCTGATTCTGATGACGATAGTAGCACCAAGATGAGCTCCAAGTTGACTCTTCTGCTCCGGCTTTGCGGCGGAATACAATAATAATTTCTTATTTAAATTTCACCATCCTAAATGGAATCGGGGCTCTGTTGATTTATTTAATGAAAAAGATATGTAATCTCTCGCACAAAAGTTCCTATTCAAATATCTCCCATCATTTCCTCCGCCCCTAAACCTCCTCGACCCCACTCCCCCCCCATTCTACACTGTCTGTCTTCATCTTCGTTATGCAAATGTTTCATTTTGAATAAATTCAACAAATTGATCCTCCAACATCTCATATAAATAGACTAAAATATTGGATAAAATTCATAGTGAAGAAATCCACGACCGAAAAGCCAACTGACAATGTCGGTAATTGATTATTTTACTTTTCGCCAGCACAGAGAATTTTTCATGCAAATTTGGCCCAGCAATAAGTCAAATGTAATTACAATATCAACTCAGCTTCGGCTCCCTCTCTTCATCATTGCAATTCATTTTTATTTCTATTACCATATTGCACTTCAATTTGCGAGGTTTGTCCAACTCCAGATTATTGTACTTTTCCTCGAATTTTATCGTTTCCAGTGTGGAATGTTTTTAACTTTTTTGTGTCTATTTTGGTACGCACATATTTTATTCATGCAGATCGAATTCTACACAGCAATATTTCTTTGTCGTTTTTATTTACGAAAAAATGTGTAGTTTAAATTATTTTTTTTTTTATTATTTATGTATTTATTAGAAAACATATAAAAAATATTATATATATAATTATTAGTAAAAGTTTTTTTGAAAATGATTAAGCATATTTTAATCAAATACAAACTGATAGAATAAAGACAATATTGTATATTATAGTATTCAAATTACTACAAAAACAAGATACATAATTACAAAAATATGAAAGATTCTTAGTTCTCTAATTAAAGTTTTGTTTAAAAGAATGTTTGGAAAAAATTAAAAATATTTTTCTTATGCTTTACTTAAAGTAAATGTAATTGAACTGTAAAAATAAGAAGAATTCTTTTACTCTGTTGAACACATTTAGATAATTTTTAATAGTTTCAAATTGAAATTTTAATTAAAAATATTAGAATTTCAAATGCATTATTTTAAAAATAAAATATTGGTTATAAAATAAGATCAAGTCTGTCATTTAATTATAATATTAAGGTCACGGATCTTAGTTTTCCTAATTTCTTTATGTTTTTAAGATCAAATAATATGTATTTTTAAAAACTTCAATCAAAAATAGTACACACGAAATTTTTCTTTTGAAGTGAATAATGAACAACGTGGTAACCCATTGAAAGGAAGCAAACTAAACTTAAAAACTGGAATTGTCAGTATTGATCATTAACAGCTTTTTAAAACAATAAGTGTGACTCACCCTTAACATTTAAGTGTATCAAAAATATAACTATAACTTTAAATTTACTTCCTACAAATGCCAACAAAATTTGATTCAAATCGGGTTAACTATTTCTAATCAATACGTTCTTAAACATTGTATTGTGGAAAAGCATTTAATTAGGGGTAGCTCACCCTCAACACGTATATGCATGATTTTTTAAAAATGCATTTTTAATGCTAAATAATAATCAAATCAAAAATATCTCTTTTTTCGAATGAAAATGTATGTAATGTAAAATTGGACCACACAACCCATGACTTAGTTATAGCCCTCACTCATATATATAAATACATATGAATGATCACCGGACCGTTGCACCATCGTGATTCCTTGGAGTGATGGGTACCGCCTACCGCCTCCTCCTCACGTAGGCGTTTTCACTATCTACTTTTGTTTTAAGGGAGGTGGATAGGATATACGTGGCAACGCCCCGCCATTCGGCACCGCTCACGAGGGCAGTATAGGTCAAATACAGTGTTAGGGAAGGGTTTAGAGTTAGTGGGATAGACAGTTAGTAAGGTAAAGAATCAGTTTATAATGAAGTTAGTGTTAGTTTTTAATTTTTATTTTAAAGATACTATAGGTGAATTGAATACATTTTCAAATATCATGAAAAACCAATATTCAACCTATAGTCCAAATACACTTTATAATATTTTTCGGCAATACACATTAATGAGCAAAAACTACACAACCCATCTGTCGACATTTGCCAAATCTCAATTACAAATACTTAATTATGATAATCAAAAAAATAATTAATAATAATAAATTTATAAATTATAGCTAAGCTTTGATAGAGTAGGTGAGGAATTCACTCCTGCGCTTAAAATACGAATTTCCAGATCCAACACAATCCACACTCCAGGTCCGTCGGTCACCATCATCCCAATTTAAGTGGGCTCCAACAAATGTAATGAGATTTTGAATTGATCCGTTATACACTCTCCAACCTTCGCAAAGAATTATCCATCCTCTAACCCACATAATTATCTCGAGGCAACCTTTGAAATTTTTGTTCTTAGAAGAAAATTCTTTTTTTCCAATTTTCGAGCAAAAAGGCGAAACCAAGCATTATCCCTATTATACTAAACGATACACTTCACTTTTATCTATCTACGGACATAAAATTTCCTAATATTTATCAAATTTTACAATCTCGACAATTAATTTAAATGCCGTTTGATAAAAATTAAACTGTCACCTGGTTTATTCTTACGTGTATAATCATATTTTAATATAAAAAAATAATATATAGAGACAACANGTGTATCTATCTACGGACATAAAATTTAATAATATTTATCAAATTTTACAATCTCAACAATTAATTTAAATTCCGTTTGATAAAAATTAAACTGTCACTAAACGCACANAAGGCGAAACCAAACAGTATCCCTATTATACCAAACGATAGACTTCACGTGTATCTATCTACGGACATAAAATTTAATAATATTTATCAAATTTTACAATCTCAACAATTAACTTAAATTGATAAAAAATAAACTGCCAACTCTAGCGCACAGCCTGCTGATAAATTATATAAATATTTGTATAATTATTCTGAAAAATCCGATGCAAATATAATTTTTGCATATATTTCAAATTTTACCAAAATCTATTAATTAATTTATTTTTACTTAATGACTTAAGTATTTTAATTGTTCTTTAAGAATTTAATTTGATCTTTAATTGTAGCTGAATAAACTCTTACTCATTTAAGTTATTTAATACATACGATTTAAACAAAGATATTTCAAGAATTTAAATTACATTACTCTTTAAGTGAATTAAAATAAACATAAATAGCGAGTGTAAAAACAAATAAACACAATTAAATGCGGAAGGATCTTGGAATTGTCAGGTTAACTTTACAATTTCGAGTGTTTTCCTTTCACCTTGTTAAAACAAACCGCGCCCTCTTTACCCGTAAAATGTTATTTTTAAACGTTTTATCCACTTATTATCATAAAGAGGCTGGAATTTTGTCAGAGAGATAACAAGAAATGGAAAGGGGGAAGAGGGTCTGCAAAAATATTTACCTTGATAAACTGATTATCCCAGTTATTGAACTTCGATTCCGAATAAATTGAGTCCGGCTGAATTTTAATTCATAGAAATGGGAACGACTTTTTGCTGGACAAAAATTGAAGTAAAACAAAAAAGGAAGGGAAATGCTTTAATAAGGTTTGACCCGACGTGCAATTAAATGAAATTGGGTAACTGGGCAATTTATTTCTTATAATATGGAGCTTAGGAAAATTCTAATACAAAATTGATATTTTAAATATTGGAAAGCAGCTCAATAATCAAATTGTTATTAAAACAATTATCCGGTTCTCAATTAGTTAAATTCAATCAGGTTTATCGAAAAACGTGAATTGATAGCATTCCATTATTACTTCAAAGAAGATGTTCGTGCCTTATTTTAATATTATATTGGACATTGGTGTTGCTAATCTTCAAACTATTCGAATGTGCTTCTGAATTTCATGATGGAAGAATTTGAGTTAAGATATCAAAGAACATTTGAAGAGTTATATTGTTAATCAGAAGCTGAAATATTTTAATTTGCATGATTCATTTTCGTTTACAATCATGAAATTTTGTGTATCAACAAATTAATTAAATTTATTAGATTCTATAAATAAAGTATCTGTAACATCAGATCAAAAATATTTTGAATTTTTTATTCCCATGTATATATTTTTTATCTCATACCCTGGAAATTAAGGTCAAAATCACAACCGTAGAAAATATTATCCGATTGTGACTTTATTAGCTGTTCTATTTTGTAAATCGTTGTATCAAGAGATGTAGAATGAAATTTCTTTTTGATAATAATCCTAACTTTATTTTAATTCCAAAATTACTTATACTCTTTCCTATTTGTTTAAATAAGGGTCTTTAGTCTTTCAGTGTGATCTATAGACGGCCATGACATCGTGGTCCAAATTTTNAAATCGTTGTATCAAGAGATGTAGAATGAAATTTCTTTTTGATAATAATCCTAACTTTATTTTAATTCCAAAATTACTTATACTCTTTCCTATTTGTTTAAATAAGGGTCTTTAGTCTTTCAGTGTGATCTATAGACGGCCATGACATCGTGGTCCAAATTTTGGTGGGGCTATAACGCTGATCCACGGAAATTGCTCGTTACTTTTTCAGCAACACAAAATCGATTCACGTATTTGCATTTCTGATAAGATCAAAATTGGTAATTTTTTTAGAGGTAGAAACTGGAACTTCAAATTTACACATAGTAATTTGAAGTTCCAGTTTCTTTTGCTTCCAGATATATCAAAGATAAACGGGTGCGGTTGAAACCTTAATTGGCTCTGTGTATTAGTTCTAAAATTTAAATGTTTACGCTTTAAAAACTACATTAAACTATAAAATATAACATTAGACCAAAGTCATTGGTCGTTTCAAAATATATCCAAAACCACTAAACAAATTTGTCTTTTAAGTGTTTAGAAAATAATTCATAAGAACCATTTTATAACACAAAGAATTTCGTCATAAAATCAGTTTTATTAGTCGAAGTCTAAAACAGTAAAAAACTTAAACTTCTATGACTCATATTTCCGAGGGTATAATGGCTGCAAACCGGATATTGAATTCTATAATAAATAAAACGTGCACAGGCTTTCAAAGATAAAATTGTATAAGACAATGATTCGTCCTGTACTCTGCTTTGGATGTGAAAACTGGTCACTGATGAAAAAACTCGAAGAAACTTTTGACATAGTTGAGAGGAAAAATTCTTCTAAAGTTCTATAGTCCAGTCCAAGGCGTCAGTAGCTGCCGGATTCGACACAACCATGAGCTGTATGCATTATATGAGGACTTCAAAGCATCAGACTATACAAAATGCTTAAAACTATAATGGGCCGGGCACGTAAATAGAATAAATAATGTTAGGATCCCCAAGAAAACATAAACTAACATTTTTTTACTATTAACAAATCAGTAGCAACAATAATGATTACTAATAATTAGCAAGACAAATCATTTTTTAAAAACAATAATATTTATTTCCTTCAAAGTGAGTATTTCTAAAAATCTTCAATTCAATTTACGGAAAAGAAATGCTAATTGTAATTTCCGTTTTTAATTTCTTGTTTTTTTTTTTTTTTTAAAACTTTATTTGATATATTTA